>CAUYSK010054842.1:60000-99000 GCA_963575035.1 Avahi laniger | reverse complement strand
AGGCTTTCACGCAGCACGCCAGGAGCTATCACTTACAGGGGTGTAGACGGATCACCACAAAGATCCTTTGATCTTAGCACTCACTTCCTCCAGCTCTGTTGCCCGTTGCTTTACCAAAGACCCTTCCTTGACAACCCCTTTAAACAGCAACCGACTCAGCCAACCCTCTCCATCTCTTGCCCACCTGCCTCACTATTAACCTGCCTCTGTTGACCTTACAGTTACCCATTTCTGTCCCCCCAGCTAGATTCTCTGCTCCGTGAGGGCGAGACCTTGTCTGGGTCTCCTCTGAATCCAGTGTTGAGTAAATGGCTGCTGCGTGAATGAACACAATCAAGAGAAAATTTGGAAAACTGGGGCAAATTATTAGTCGTAACTTTTTGCTGATGCATCATTGGATGGTTTATTTGTGAAGTAAGACACCCAGCTTATCCTGGGGAAAGACAGGTATCTTTCTCTGCAGACTTGGGCCTGCCCCTTGGTTAGTGACAGTGACAGGAAACCGGCAACTGCAATAAGAACAACTAAATATATCAAAAAACATTTTTTTAAAAGTAGCTACTATTGATCTAAATACTTCTTTTTTTTAGAGCACTGTGCAGCACGCTTCACTCAATCATTTCTTCTTCCCTCCCCCATCTCTCCTTCCTTCCTCCTCTATGTTGAGAGGTGTCTTAGCCGTTTCAAAGGACAGCCTCGAGCTGAGTCCCATGTATTGAAAGATGCCTATGACATAAGCTCTGCCTTTATGGAGGCCACTACCTAACGGTGAAGGCAGCAAAGCATTTAAAATAACTGAAAAGTGCAATTAGAGATAAACTAGGACCTCCTAGGTCACTGAGGATGGGACACGCATCAGCTTGGCGAAAGGGAAGAGACAATCATGAGTGGCTTCCTGGAGGAGGTGACCTCTCAGATGAGTTTTAGGGTGAGTAGGTGTTCACCATGAAGAGGAAGTGGGGGAGGGCATGGCAATCATAATTGGAGGAGCAACCTGAGTAAGAGTCGGGGGACCTGAACAGAGAATGTTGCATGAGGGGCTAGAAGGAATCTGACATTGCCGGAGCACAAAATATGATGAGAAAGCAGGCTAGAGAGGGGAGCAGAGACCCAGACTTCTCCTGTTCTCATAGCTGCTTTGTTTGCTCCGTAACAGTAGCCGATGTCCAGCAAAGCCAGCGTTCCCTTCCACTTACAGGGGGCTGGAGCCGTTTCAGTCACTTTACAAACACCATGTCAATGAATACTTCCATTAACCCCATGAAACAGATCCAGTTATCCTGTCCATTTTACAGACATGAAGACTGAGTCTCAGAGAGGCGACGTCACTTTCCAGGTCACTCAGCAGGGCCAGGAAATGCCCTCAGAGAGGCCGAGCGGCACCCAGGGTCCTAACCACTCCATAAGCCAACACTAGTATCTCAGAGTGGCAGTTCCCCACCTGCAGGTGCTCTGGCCCCAGGGGACGTGTGGCAGAGTCTGGACACACTTTGCTTGACGTCTGTGAGGGGTGCTACTGGCATCTGGTGAGTGGAGGCCAGGGATGCTGATAAACATCCTACAATGCACAGGAAACCCTTACAACACAGAATGTTCTAGCCCCAAACATCGATAGTGCAGAGAATCAGAAAAACTCTGCCCTAGTTTACTGGCCAGCTGGGTAAATTTCTGACCTACTTTATTTTGATAAAAAAAAAAAAAAATTTAAAAAGTGCAGAGTTTGTCTTTCTTTGAACCATCTCGTGACGCAGGGCATATTGCACCTGAACCCTCGCAAGCCCAGCAGGTGGTTGGAGGTGTGTAGCCAGCAGCTATTGGAACCATCCCCCGGCCCCCGCTCTTTCCAAGCATCATACAAAAGAGAAATAAGGAGTGCTTTTCCCAGTAAGTGAACTAGAAGCTGTTTGCTGACTGTTTACAAAAAGCCTGACGTGGGTTTTCGCTTTGCAGACGGATGATGATTAGGTGCTGGTGGGCTCTCTACAGAGAGGGGCTGAGGTCATCCGCCGGAAACTTCCTCCTGCCCACGCCTGGCAAATCAAAGAGCTGGGGGGAGAGGCTGACAGAGGGGGAGGCTTTCTGTTCCGCCCTCGATCGGGAGCAGGATAACGGCTCCCGTGACGGTGACGGATTACGCAGGACGTGCAGGCCGAGGAAAGACAAGAAGAGGGGATAGAAAGTAGATTGCCAAGTCCCGGGCAAAGGGTGAGAGGGGAACGCCTTTCCAGACAGAGCAGGAACACGATTATTTGTGATTTTGAAGAAAAGCAGTTCCGGCTAAGAAGTCATTATTTTGCTCTTTCTCTCCCTCTTCTTTTAAAAAATATAAGTAGGTGGAGGAATTTGTAACTTATGGGAACCAAGATCAAAGAACAATGGGAAGGGCCAAAAGTCAGGATGGCCTTTCGTTGACCTCCTCTGACCCGGGGCTCCGGTTCCTCCGTGGCACGAGGCAGAAGAGTGTGAAGGGGAGAGGCAGGTCAGGGGCGGCCGCACGCAGGCGGAGAGGAGGCCACAGAGCCACTTCCCAAGCCCTGAACTTGGCCCCACGCCCTCTCCCCGGGCCCGCATCCACGCTGCCTTTCAAGGTCAGAGAAAACCCAAACCTGTTTAGCACCTAACAGTCTATCTAGCCCACAGCATGCACTCAATTCATGGAACCTATTTTGATGTTGAAGCTGATAATAATTTTCATATGAAGGACATTTTGCTGTAAGGACACTCTCTTATTGCATCCGCAATAGCCCACGTCTCTCCATATGCCACTGTATCTTTCCAGCACCTGCATCTAACCATGCATAGCCTTGAGACTATGTCCTCTCCTTAGAGTGGTTCACAGAGGTGATTTGTGGGAAAACCACAGTGGACCTACCCCGTTCTTGACATGCACTGAGGCCTTACACGCCAGCCCCTTAGTGCAGAACACAGACTGTGTTTTGTAAGTTAATCTTCCCAGCACTACCCGACATCACAGTCAGCATCACCACCTCACCTTACAGATGTGGAAACGGAGGTTTGGAGAGCACACAGAACTCGTTTAAGGTTATGAGGCTGTTAGTGGCCAAGGCTGGCTGATTCCAGAACCTGAACTCTCGGGCAGTATCTCTGCTGCTTGAGCTGACCTCACAGTTTTTGCTTTTTTTTTTTTTCCTTAAATCAAATACTGACTCATTTGCAGAAATTTGAATGAATTCACAAGGAGAATTTCCTGGATAATTAACAGAGTTTGCATCTCCTGCATTCACCGCACAAACTTCTGGCGACTATTTTCATTGTCTTGTTATTGATGAATATTTTAGCTCAGAGTGATAATATCTCTGTCATCACACTGCATTGCTCAAGGCAAGGCAGCCTGAAGAACAACAGCAAAAGCCCTGGCGTTCGGCATGAGCTAGGGGTCCTTTTGCTAGCCACCAAGTGCCATGAAAAATAACACCAGTTTAGATGGTGGCCGAAGTTGGCGGTGGAGGTCAAGAGGCTGCAGAGGGTTCTAGAACATCATTTCCTGGGATGGTTCATCAACGGATATGCACAGTTGGCTCACATCAGTGTCCCCTGGATGGGTTCAAGGCCAGAGTTTGCGGTTAAGGCCGTTCCCATGCTTGCCTCATAGTTTGGCTTTGTGTCTCCCCCCGCCTGCAGCCCCCTTGACAGATACACTCTCCAGACCCACGCTAAAGCACACATCAGGAATGCTTTGAAAGCTCCAGAAGGAATCTGGGGGCCCTCCTTGGGTCTTGGAATCACAGAATGTCAGAATTAGAAGGGACCTCAGAAAGCTTCTGGTCCGACCCTTTTGATTTATAAGACAGGAAACAGAGACGGAGAAAGGAGGGGAGCTGGTCGCTGTTTGTTCGCCGACCGCATTCACCATGTCACCCCGTTTTTTGTGTAAGTAAAAGGTGGAGGCCGAGTTGCACTTTGGAAGGATGATGACAACACAGCCACGACGTTGAGTCCTTTACCTGGATTTTCCCACCTACTCCTCATCCCTGTCCTCTGAGGTTACTACACTTACTCCCATTTGCAGGAAGAGAAACTGAGGCACAGAGAGTCAAATCACTCAGCCATGAAAGGGCTGCTTCCAGATTGGAAGCCGGGTTATCTGAGTCTGTGGCGGAATTGCTACCGCTGGCCTGGGCTTCGGTTCCAGAGTCTCCAATCCAGATTTCTACAGGGATCCACCTGGCTCCTTAGGTGGCTGAAACAGGCTCGGGAGGGCCTGTGAGCTGGGGAGCACACGTCCCATCTAAATAAAGTAGCTCTTAATAAGCGTTCCCTTTCAACTATTGCCATCCAATGCGGCAGCTCCAATGTTGTTGCAAGATCCTGCAATTTCCGAAAAGGATCCGGGAACGCAGATGTGTACATGATTTTTACACCTACTGCTGGGGACTGTGGAAACCATTAGAACCATTCACAAACCCCTGGGGTTCCTTCTTTGGGATTCTAGGGGATGTCTGCTGTTTGCTCACCACCACTCCTTTGGAAGTCAGGTGAGGCCACGAGAAACGTGACCGGGAGAGATGGGTGTCATTGTGACAGTCGGGGATGGTCCGCTGTGCTCTCTTTCCCTCTGTCACAGGTACAGGCCATGCTCATTCCAGACAGCGGCTGCTCTAGCCAGCTGAGTGCCAGACTGAGGACGGAGCAGAGCCCCAGCTGACCCACACGGGCACAGAGCGTGTATGGGAAATCATTATTCGTTGCTTTAAGTTATTGAGATTTGGGGATTGTTCTTTGCCGCAGCATAACCCATCTTGACAAATGGAAGAATTAACTCTTTAAAAATAAAATAAGCCAGACAAAACACATGAGCAGCTCCATCTGCATCCTTAAAAGTTGGGATCACAGCTTGGGGGGTGCTCTAAGAACTCTGAATCTTACACTTCGGAATTGGGGAAGTGGGTGCTTATGACAGGCAACCGCAGGGCTTGGTCCTCGGTCCCCCTCTGTCCTGGTGCCACTGACTGCCAAGGGCCATGGCTAGAGTCTTGCTAAGTTAAAGCTACTAGTGTCATGAGGACCATGGAAGATTTTACAGCAAACCCGTCTTCAATAGAAACCTCACTCGAGGTTTATACCCTGGCCACTCTCAGTACCTTCTTCGCACTCAGAATTTGATATGTCAAAAAACGACACACCATGGCTACGCTACCAAGCAGAAAATGACAGAAGAGATGTATTGCAGGTTAAGCATCTCTAATCTAAAAATCTGAAATCCGAAATGCTCAAAACCCAAAACTTTCTGAGCGACAACATGACACTCAAAGGAAATGCATGTTGGAGCATCTCGAATTTCAGATTTTTGGATAAGGGATGCTCTCTGCAAATATTCCAAAATCCAAAAACCTCTAAAATCCAAAACACTTCCGGTCCCAAGCATTTCAGATAAGGGATACTCAACCTGTATCTCCAAATTAAATGTTAACGTCCTATGAGAAGAAACGATTTCTGTTTGGAGGAAAAAATGATGGGGTACATATTCTTTCATGCAGAATGAAAGATTATTTGGAAAACTTGCTGCTTAACCCTATTAAAGAACTGAAAATACAGCACAGTGCTTTTCCTTTCAGTTTCAAACAAAACATGTTATGTTTGATATAAGCAATTCAAGATTCCCAGAAATTATTAAAATTGTTTATCAAGGTTCTAGGTGTCATCAACTGGCCATGGAAACAATGAGCCTTCTCCAGGTATCAGTTTTTTAATCTGTGAAATGGGACAAATATTATCAGATTGGCTACCTTAAAGATGACTGCAAATTCTTTTGAAAGACAAATATATAGAAATGCCATATTGGAATAAAGAAAAATTGGTCTGTTAATGGAAGAAAAAGTTCATTATGTCCACATGGCAGAACAGTGGATGTTAAAGTTGTGACTTTGATTTCACCTTTAAAGGCACCAGCAATGTTTCCTGTGAAGTACTGGAATTAAGACTGTGTTTTATAGATTTTTTTTTTAAAGTATAAGATTAACAAATGTTTATTGTAACAAATGCAAACACTTCATAAGAATAAAAAGTACAGTTTCTCGATCTTGGCACTGTTGACATTTTGGGCAGAATCCTATATTGTGAGGTCTCTCCTGTGTGATTGAGGATATTTAACAGCATTGCTGGTCTCTACCTGCTAGATCCCAGGAGCAGCCCACCCCCGCCAGTCATAATAACCAAAAATGTGTCCAGACATCGCCAAATGTCCCTTGAGGGGCAAAACCACCCCCCGTTATGAACAGTGTAAGTACAAAGTATGGTAGAACATCCCTCCCCTAGCATAAAAACTTCCCCAAGGTAACCACTGTTACCAGCTCAGTTTGTATTTTCTAGTAATTTTCTGTGCATAATCAGATACATACACACTCACTTTTATTCCACCTCCATGCAGATATATATGCAAACTTTTTCCCCCTAAAATTGGAATTATGCTATTCTTTGGCAATTTTTTTAAAATTTAAAATGTCTCTAATTTACCTGTTCACGTTTTGGCATTTAGACCTTCTTCCTGTTTTTAAACAAAGAGTGACACGGTAGTCTCTTGGATTCATGTGCTCTGATTTACTGAATTGATTTCTTACTGATGGGCATTTACGTATTTCTACCTTTCCATGCTATTAACAATACAGCATTGAATAATTTTATATTTACATCCTGGCAGGTTTTTGCCAGCAATTCTAGTGGAATTCCTGGATAAAAAGGTATACATCTACAATCATGACAGATTTCTACAAATTTTCTACCGAATCCCCAATAGATGTCTTAGCCTCCTCGGTAGGCTTGGAAACTTGGAGTTCTAACTTTTTTTTTTTTTCCTTCTGAACTTCCTTAATAGTATACTAGGTAATAGCATGGTTGAATGTCAATAGTTTTGAGGTTGAAAAACTCGGCTCTCTAGTCAAAGAGACCCAAGTTTGAGTCCCAAATCCATCGTTCCCCACGTCTGCATGTTTCATTAGGCAAATTGCGTAAGCCTCACTTTCCTCATCTGTAACAACAACCAGAGTAGTTGTGCCTTCTTCTAAGCGTTGTTGTCAGAATCTATTGAGATCACACGTATTTATATATGCCTAGAAAACTGAAATTATTTATTTTTGTTAATAATAAAAATCAAGAGAATAGGAGGTTCAAAAATGTAAAGCCAAAATGTGTACACATTCTGACAATGGAAGAATACTGTGTTGCCAAGATGATTTGGTGACCTCTATAAAGATGGATTTCAGATGATCATAGAATGAACACAACAGAAGAGAAAATATTTGTCCTCACTAAAGAGATCATAATTAATGTTTGAGTCACTTGATGCTTACGAATCCAACAGAGGGATAAATACCTATATTTATATACGTGCACACAGAGGATATTAATATGCATGCTTTTAAAACATGCCTCCACATATTTACGTAAGAGAATGCTGCGGGCATGTGGATTTTTCCTACACTGGGGTAACATGACGCGATGTTAGAGAGGCACATTTCCTTCCAGGGTAATTTCAGAACTCTCTCCATTCTAGCTGGAAATGATTTACCACCATAATCAGAATACCTGGAAAACAGGTTTCCAACTTCACCCAAAGCGCCTCAGAGAAACTGAAATAAAGAATGAGCGCATGCCAGTAGGACTGCTTTAGGCAGGGAGTTTCAAGGATCATCTTGATCCTGTTTTAACACTTTTCTCCCTCTCTTCAGTGAAAGAAGACTCTTAAGCATGGATTTTGGAGAGGGACAAATCCATATTCAAACCATGGCTCTCTAAGGATTAACTAGAGAAAGCGTGTGAGTTGGCATCTGCTGTTTCGGCCTACTCAGCATCTGATAATCTGACCACAATCTTCCTTGAGAAACTGTCCCCTTTATGCCATTGGTCCTGGAGGGGTCACATGGGCTGACTCCTAGGCTGGCTCCAGGGTTAAACAGGTGACCCAGATCAGGCCACTGCATCGCCCTGGGCAAAGTGATTGGTTTAGGACTGGGCTTGTGAACTGATGTGAGCCAAGGAGACTCAATTCTGAGTTGTCTACTAGAAATGCTAAAAAGTAAATCTGGGGTTATTGAGATATTAGGATGTAATCTTATTTTGGCATCTTGCTACATCCTGAAAACAGAGATTTCCAGAAGAAAGCAGAAATGGAAAGAATAAGACCTAATTCTGATGAGTCATTTGAGTCCTTAGATCCAACTTGGCCAAAGTCACAAAATCCCTGGCCTTTTGGAGATATGGACCATAAATTAATCTTCTTGATTTAAAACAACGGTGTTTCAAATCACTTGGAACTCAGAGTCCTCACTAATAAAATATGCAAAAGGTTTAGTCTGCTGTCTGGTAATTAACACACAAGGAGCTGGGTGGGTACTTGGGAGGTGCCTCTACTTCCTGCAGAGACTAACCAATTTCATCTTCCCTTGGCACCTGCGAGGAGAGGGTTGACTGACAACACTGAGCGATCGAGTTCACAGCACGGTAATGAAAGCAGCTGCTGTGTGAATAGAAACAACAACAGGAACCCTGGGCCCAATTTACTCACACCTGGCACCGTGCCAGGCTGCGGGGTGTCAAACTCAGGGAGGGAGCCATTGCTGCCACTTTAGAAAGGCTATGCTGATGCAATCCGGGACCCAATCTGTGATCAGCCAGAAGACAGTCCATGTCACCTGGGTAGGGGGTCGTTGGCTCCAAGGCTGAACACCAACACTCCTAACAATTAGGAAAAAAACAAAACAAAACAAACCCTGCCACCAGCTCAGGGCTGAGCTGCCACACCCAGCTTCAATGAAAGGGGCGGGCCCCACTTTGTTGATAAACATGCACAGGGAGAGCACATGGCCAGGGACAGACACAGCCTGGGGAGTGAACGGTAGACTCAGAAGTCCAGGTTCCCTCCAGCTTAGCTGCTTTCAGGTTACATAACTCCATCCATTTATCCCTGTCACCTCTTGGCTCAACCCCCCCACCCCAAGGGCTTCCCATTGCACTGACAGCAAAGGCTTAAATTTTCAGCCCAGCTCACCAGCCTCGGCATGACCCACCCCCGACCCTCCCCTCTGACTTAGCTCTCCCTCCACACCAGGCTGGCTGGTTCCACGAGGTTCCAAACCAACAGATATGACTCTGCCCCAGGACATTTGCATTTGCTGTTCCTTCTTCCTGGAATATCTTTCTCCCAGACATCCACATAACTTGCTTTTTAACTTCATTCAAGTCTCTCTAGAAATGCCACCTTGTCCAGTAGGCCTTACGGGGGGGAGCCTATCTTACTCCAACACTCATCCAGCTGTGTGCATCACTCCTTAAGATGCTATTAATAGCTATTCATTCTTTCACTCAGTATCTGTCTTTCCCTCCTAGAGCGGGGACTTTTATTTGTTTGTTCATCGCTATATTGCCAGAGCTTAGAACAATGGCCCATAGGAACACGTCCCTAAAAGCAGATCTTAGCAACAGCCCCAAGTCTTAGAAGAAAATAGATTATTACATAAAAATACTTCATTAGAAAACATTTTACTTAGGGGGTGATTTGAACCCCATAGTACATAGAAGGTGGCTTGTAAATTTCTGTTCAATGTATTTGGTTGTTTAATGCACAATTAATGAGCATCTGCTTGTGCCAGGGGTAGAGCATCAAGAGAGATAAGAACACCTGCTCTAGTTGTTCATATTCATGTGGGCAAATAAAAGAACAAGAGAGGAAGCTAATTTCAGAATGTGGAAATTTCTCCCGGGTAATGAAGGGTGACTGGGAATAGAGAATATTTTTAATCAGGTGGTCAGGGTAGGTTGCAAGGTGGAGGTGAAGTCACTGAAATGGTGAGAAAGTACATTCCCCCACGTGTAGACCAGGAAGAAGGGAAAGGGTTCCAGATAGCAAGAATAACACATACAAAGGGCCTGGGGCAGGGAAGAGATTAGTTTGTTAGAATACCTAAAAGCACTTGGTATCATTGGAGAAAGGAAGAGATGGAAAGGAGAGAAAGTAGAAGAAGTAGACAAGGTAAGAGCATGTTTTCCTAAAGCAGGGGCAAGGATTTGGGATTTTCTTCTGAGAAAAGGCAGCCATCATATGATTACTTTCTGACCCAGTTTCATCTCCTGTGAAACAGAGATGATAAATGCCAGTGGTGAAAGAGGGTTCATCTTCGACGATGCCTAGCGCAGTGCGTGGTAGTGGGCAGAGAGTTGATGGACAGTGACCCTGCACTCTTCCGCTGGAGAGAAACCCAAACTTGCTATAAACTAGAACTCAGCCAGGATACTCCGTTTCTGCTTCTCAAATCCAAAAGCTCGTTGGTGGAAATGATAAAAAATGAACTGAAGGATCAAGCAGGTCTCTAGTACGACTTCAGAATTCTTGCCAGTTCTTTTCAGTGTGGAGCAGACTATCATTCTCTCCCCAGGTGTGATCCTGGGTACACTCAACACACCGCCTGGGCTCAGAACATGCGCCTTGTCAGCAGAGTGAATGCGCCTGTTAGCGACAGACTGAGACTGGGCAGGGCGCGTGTGGAGACCCAGTCAGGCAGGGCTGTGCATTCTGCCCTGACACATTCTGCTCTGCACACGGGCCCTGCTACATCCCACGCAGTCACATGTGGCAAGAGGGTTGGCCACAGGCACACAGGCAGGTCCCGTCGGCAGTGGATTGCCCAAGCCCCCGGGGACTGTCCCAGCACCCAGGCATGCCCACAACTGCTCTGGTGGTGTGCACAGCAGCCAGAGGGGAACTTTGTTTTATTTAAGTCGAAGCTTCGTTCATAGAATTCACAACTGGACAAACCAGCCATGCACCCTCTGACATTAAGCAGGTCAAAATTTCTATTTTCTATGGTCCGTAGGAACACGTCCCTAAAAGCAGATCTGAGCAATAGCCCCAAGTCTTGGAAGAAAATAGATGATAACATGAAAATACTTCATTAGAAAACATTTTACTTAGGGGGTGATTTGAAGAGCTAAAGAAATTTCTCTTATTTAAGAGCTATTTAGTTTCAAAGAAAATTTATTTTTATTTGGAGTTTTTGGTCCATGGCTTTCAAGTTACAGGAAAAAATGCTAAGAGAACTTTGAAATACTAACCGGGATTTCTGCCTCTAAAGCACCAATTTGACTTGGAGATTTCACTTTCTTACAAAAGAATGTTTTTTCCTGCATAAGAATCTGACTCAGTGATAGGACACGGACCCCCTTTCTGCCTCTACTTACGGAGTTCTTCCTGACTCGGGCCTCACCAGCACGTCACTGAGTGACCCAGCAGGAGTGACAAGGGCCACAGTCGGGGACGCCCCCACCCAGGAGGCCACATCTGAAAATTCACCAGGAGGAAATAACTCTTATTTAGCTAACAGGATGTTCTCAACAACAGAAATTATCAGGGGGAAAAAATTAGATGCAACATTAGGAAAATTATAGTACACTAATACTATAATTAAATAAATTATAGTGCTATAAATTTAAATAGTGAAATACTCAGCAGCTATTAAAATGTAAAGGAATCTTCAATGACTAGAACGATACTCATGAAACTTAAAGAAAAAGGGAAAATTCAAACAAACGTAAGCAATATGATTCATTAAAAAGATGTCTATCTGCATACACATATATGTTTATGTGACATAACAATATATCATACAACATATATGAAAATATATTGTTATATACATATATAAATATATAACATTATATATATAATTTATGTAATACTATGTTATATACTTATGCATGATACTTCTATAATATTCATATTACATAATATATAATATTCATATTATACATAATATATAAGAAAATCAACCTCTCTATATTATATATGAAATACATAATATATAATATAGATGCATTTTCACTCATTTTAAAACTTGTATTTATTTCTAATATGTATGTGTACATAAATATATATACACAATACATATTTATATACATACATATTACTAAAGGTACATTAAAATGTGAATTTCCCATTACATTTATAATATGAAAAAGGAAAGTTATTTTAAAATGACTTTTACACGTCTCTGATGGATTCTCAGAACACGACTTTCTTATTCAGACCACAGCGTCTTGCGCAAAGCACATGCTTAATTAATGTTCATTATATTGAGAAAAGAAAAAGTAAGAGACTAGAATCATTTCAGCAAAGAAGAAACAACCGCCAAGCCTCAGTGACACTCAGGGTATACCGGGGTCAGATTAAGTAGATACATCACACATGTTTACTTCATTTGCTGATCTGTACCAAACAAAGTCCACAACCTTTTTCTCAGTCCAGAGTAGAATTCTTAATTGAGTTGGAGGAAAATTTTACTTGGCAATATGGCATTGAAGGATTATTTGTGAAATGTCTTTCCTAAAGAACCAATGAACACATTTTGTGTTTAAGTGAATAATGTGTGTATGTGTACATGAATCGCTAGTATTTTTAATAAATATATATGTAAATATATACTTATGGATACGTCTTCAGGAGTATCTGTCTGATGCTAATGATTTGATGTGCACTTCAAATCTTTGTAGTATAGAAACGATCCCAGCATGTCCGTTGGCTACACTTTGCCGCCACACAAACAGTGACTCTGTGCTAAGAAACCAACAGACTCAAGATTCTGTGACACCTGTCTTGCCATTAAACTGTACACTCCACGAGAGCGGGGACCACTGTCTGCCTCAGTTCCCCCATGCCCAGCAGGGAGCAACGTGTACGGAAAATACATGTTAAATAACGAGATCGAGGGATCCTGTTCTCCTATTATATTCCTACAGGGAAATAATATTTCAATTACTACACGAAAAGAAACACTATTTTTTTTGATTCTGGTCTTGTACCTTATGTGCATGGGTTTGAATTTTATTGCCCCTTGAGTTTTTATGGCAAGGTTTTCTAAAACCATTTATGACACTAAGTAGGGTCTATGTAAATATTGAATTAAAAAACAAAATCTCATTCTAGAAAGCAGCCCCTGCTGGGTTGCCTTTTTCCCTGGGACCTCCGCTGATTTCGCATCTCCCAGCAGCCAGAGCTAGATCCCTGACACCCAGGAGGAAAGCGCTGCAGAGACCAGGGCGCCCAGCGGCAACCACAGTGGAAATGGGAGAAGCAGCCACAGAATGAGAAATGCAACTTGAGTCCTCAGGGCTTTTAGTCGTGGGCTTACAGAAGCCAGATGCCGCCTTCTCTCTCTCTCACTCCCACCTGCATCCCGTGGTTCTATCTGCAAACCATGTCCTATGTCCTCCATGTCTCCCTCACCATGGCCACCCTCTTTGTTCCAATGACGATCATCTCTTGCTGGACAGGAGTCTCCTAACACGTCTTCCTGCTATCCTGCCTGCAATCGCACTAATCTTCACAGCTGCTGGAGTATCCACCTTGAAAAGGAAACAGACTGTCACCCAGCTTGAAAACCCTGCCAATGGCTTCCCACCACACTCAGAATAAAATCTGTATTTTTATTTTTATTTTTTAGAGACAAGGTCTTGCTTTGTTGCCCAGGCTGGGATGCAGTAGTGTCATCACAGCTCACTGCAGCCTCGAACTCCTGAGCTCAAGTGATCCTCCTGCCTCAGCCTCATGAGTAGCTAGGACAAAGGCACACATCATCTTGCCCTGTTAATTTTTCATATTTTTTGTAGAGACAGGGTCTCGCCATGTTGCCCAGCCTGGTCTCAAACTCCTGGCCTCAAGCCATTCTCCCACCTGAGCCTCTTAAAGTGCTGGCATTACAAAACAGAACTGTGCCTGACCTAAAATCCAAATATTTTATCCCAACCTATAAAGTCCTACAGGAGCAGATTCCTGAGTACCTTGAACTTCATCATGGGCCACTCTCTTCCTTGTTCATGACATGTAAAGAATTCTGGAGCAAACATTTCTGCCTCAGGGCCTTTGTACTTTCTGTTCCCTCAGCCTGGATGTCTCTCCTCTCAAATCTTGACACGCTTGGCTCCTGTTCTCATTGGAAACCCTGCTTTCACGTCCCCTTCTTAAAGGAGACTTTCTCAACCATCTCCTCTAAAATAACCCACCCACCACCCACTCACAACCACATTGTTCTATTTTATCATGCCAAGAACTCCACCCCATCTAAAATCATCATGGTTGTCTGCGGTCATCGTCCATCCTACCCACCAGCTTGCCATCCCCATGAAGGAGGGATCTTGTCTCTCTTGTTCACACTTTATCCCCAGTGCCTGGCACAGTCCCTGGCACAAAGCTGATGTCCAGTGAGTAGATTTTCAATATCTGTACGGGGCAGACACCTTATTTTGCAAAAATTATAATAAAAGCTAATATACATTAACCAGTTATAAGCCAACAACCCTCTAACATAGCTATTATTACACTCGACACACAAACAAGGAAACTGAGCCTCAAAGACATTAAGCAACCTGTTCCAGGGCTCCCAGCGAGTGTTTCCAACGCGATTCGTACCCAGTGCTGTCTGACTTCAAAGTCCGCGTCCTCAACCGTCTCTACCCACTGTCTCCCACGTGCTGACTTGTCAGTAACGAGTGTATTATTACTGTAAACCAAGCTCACGCTAGTCAATCTACCCATTGATTCATTCTTTTGTTCATTCAAGAAGTATGCATTGAGGATATAATATGGTCTATGTCCTGTGCAAGAGTCTCCAGATATCTTAGTCTTGTAAGATCTCCACAGTCATCCTTTTACTAGTCAAAAAGCGCCTTTTGATCAAGGGAGAGGGAAACTAAAGAAAATTCCTGGCATAAAAACAGTAACTGTGGAGCACCTTCTATGTGCCAGGCACTGAGCTAGGCCCTTGGATTGCACTCTACCATCTGCTCCTCCCATGAAGCATTATCAGGTAGATTATAATTTAACAATCGAGATACTGCGTCACAGAGAGGTTAAGTGACTCACTCATACAGGTAGTAAGTGACAGAGCTTAAGTCTGCCTTTCTCCAAAATATTCTCCTCTTTCCACATCACACACTGACACGTCCATGCAACAGGGGCCACTCAGTAAACACGTGTGGGATGAATAAGTGAAGCACACCTGCTTACGATGCAGTAAGCCACCTGCTTTCGGCTTTCCACATCTTAAATTAGTAACTCCCAGCTGTAAAAAATTGACTATTCTCAATAGTAGACATCAGTTTTACCACCTGATGGTGCAATAGCCTTTTTACTAATGATTTTGGAAAAAAATAATGATACCAGTGGTTAATTCGAATCACAGCATTCTACATCTACTTAATGTGTTCAGATGAATCAAGTCCTGTAACTTTCTGGGCATGAGAAGTTACCGAAGTTCACTGTCTATAGTCAATTGTTTCCAGTATCTGAAAGCTGACCATATATCAGGCATTGTCTATGACCCTGTTTATGGGTCGCCATATTTAATTCCAGTACAGCCATTGAGTAGCAACGATGATTATGTGCATTTCGCAGAGCAAAGCAAGTTGCAGAGAAGCGAAGAGACTGGCCCCGTGTTGCACAATGATGAGAGCGTGGCAAGGGCAGGATTTATGTCCAAGCATTCTTACTCCCACACTCATTCTCTGAACTACTACACTAGCAGGCCTCCTGGCCAGCAGGGAGTTTGGAAAAAAAATAATAATCAAGACATGGGGAAAAATTAGCTCAGGAAATCTTTACGCCTCCTCATCGGTTCTCACAAATCCCCATCAAACCGAATCCAGCAATGAGAAATAATTTGTCCCCAGGGTCAGAGCCCCAAATGCTTTGAGAATGAACTCTTTGCTTCCCTCACCACGAAATTATTCCAGAGCTCACGAGGCAATTGCTGGCCTCTGGAACGCGATCTCAGGACCTAACCAGGGCCAGAATGGTGGCCCTGATGACATTACCAAGTGGTCCTTCCCGTCTTTGGCATCGGTCAGGAGTTTATGTCTGAAGATTATTCCACCAGACAGGCTGTGCGGATGTATTGGGATTAGCCAAGTTTCAAAGCTTCTTTGTGACTTCCAGGAGAAAATTGGGCACATACGCTCCTGAAGGCTATGGGGACTATGTGAGAACATCAAGTTGATTCATCAAATTAGCTCAAACGTAATTGTCCTGCATGACTGGCTGTAGGACTCGTCGGCTATAAACGTGTCAAAAAGCTATCCGCTCTAACGTTAAATAGAGACACAAAGTAAAGACGTTCGGAATTTGACATTTGCTGGACGTTAGTCTCCTAAGGATGCTTTGTCTCCTCTTGGAGGCATTTGTGGGAAGATGCACAGGACAGACAGATCCTAGCAGAAAACAGGAACCCTCACTAGTTGCTAGAAATACCAGCTTGTAGATATCAGACCTATAACTTTATCCTTTTCTTTGAGAAACGCGTAAAGGTTTTAAAGTCATAGGTTTCGAATTCATTCTTTCCTTTTTTTTCTTTTCTTTTCTTTTCCTTTCTCTTCTGTCATTTCTAATCATGCTGCTCACGGATTATTTGTCTTTCTGCAGCTGAGCCTATTCTCAGAAATGAAGAAGATATGTTGAAAATTTTCACCTTTTTCCAGTTACATCTTCTCCTACCTCCTCTCCCATGTGGTGCTACAGAATGCAAAAGCTGAAAATAAGAAATTTTTGCAGAGAAAAACTTACATAATGCCAGGGCAAGATTTAAGACTTAAGTAAATTAGCATCTTGCCACTGTCAAAGATTATGACTTCCTATTACATAGCTGGTCATCTCAGCTTTCTACACACGTCTCAGTTCTCGTCATCTGTGCCTTGCTCTGTGTGGCTGACCCATGTCACCAGGCGCTCAGGAGTCAGATGCTACCAGCCTTTCTCTATAAACCCAGACAACTCAAGTTCACTTGCTGTGCTCCCCTCCGAGTCTGAAATTCTCTGACTGTTGTCTCACTTGTCTTCTTTTGGTGACTACTTGTCTGGTTCCTAATTTTTATGCCATTTTGGGGTAATTTTTCCCTTTTTTGTTATTGACAAAGACAGAGGAGGCCTCCTATAATTTGTGGGTGACTGACAAGGCTGAATGTTGTTAACTCAAATGTTTTGATTTACATCAGAGGGGACCTCCAGGCCCCAGACGTGACAGGCTGTGATAGCGCCTTCAAAGCTAGTGAGTATCAAATCCCATTAGGCAAGCCCTTTATGTGCTAGTCAATAAATTATGCCTTCTAGGATGATGTGGCAATATAGAGCAAAAGCCTTAAAACAGGAGTAATCTATGGCAATTCCACTTCTGGGATTCTATCCTAAGGCAATAAACAGACAAATGTGCAAAGATATGAATACAAGGATGTTCATCTCAGTGTTGTTTAGAACAGAAGTTAAAACAAAAATAAAACATGTGTCCAGCAACAGGGCTAAGTAAATAGGCTAAGCAAATATGTTCTATCCATACAATGGAATATTTATAGATATTAATTTTTTTATGTGCATCTTTATTTATTGAAAGAAAAAGATATTCACCATAAATATCAAGAGAAAAATAGATTAAAAAATGCTACGGTATCATGCCATCCTCTGTGTGACCGTATTGTCCATATCATGCATGTCTATGTGAAAAAGTTTTGAAAGGGCATAGCCCAAACATGAACAGTGATGATATCTATGGGTAATTTTTAATTTCTTTCTTATGCTTTACAATATACATGTATTCCTTTTATAGCTAGAAGAAACAAAGGTATTTTTATTGCAGAAACACAATGTCCACTGATTTGAAAGAGAAATTTCACATATAGTAACCCTTTTAAAAACATCTCTGTCTATATCTCATTAGAATTGATGCAGCTGATTGGAAGGAGCCACCAGGACATAAAAGACTGACCAGGAGCCCGGAAAGAGAGATGCCGTACGGCGACATAAAACCTTCTGCTGATTCTTGCTGATGACGATGTGTTTGATCTCGGCTTCTTGGCCAACTGAGTTAGAATTTTCTCTTTGAAAGATGAAACTGTGAATTTCCTGTTAGGCAAAAGTCCAGGCTGATTATTTTTTAAGTCAATGCTCCATTTCCAAGGAAACTGAAACCTTGAGAATGGTAACATCTATGAATTTTCCATGCATGCATCTTCTCCCAAAATCAACCACAACAGGGGAGGGAAGAGATAGGTTAGCATAGCAGCAATAAACAAGAATTTTGAGGCTGACTGGCTGTGTTCAAATTTTAGCTGAACCACCTACTGGTGGAGTAGCTCTGAGCAAACCACTTACTCTCTCTGTGCCTCATTGATAAGATGGGACCGATACTAATAATGGCATCTGCCTTATCAAGTGGTCATGAAACCTAAAAGAAGTACTATAGGTAACTGGCGCATGGTAAGTGCTTCATATGTGTTAAAACAAGAGTCGATCTAAGGCCCTAGAGCAGAAGCAAACATCTCACAGGAAGGATGTCATCCAAAGACACATTTGGTTTGGCAGTCATAGTAGTTTTTCAATATAAGTGACTTTCCAACATACAAAAATTGGGAGATATCACAAAAACTCCAAATTTCCAGAATCTCTTAAGAAAAAGGAAAGCTCCTATCACTTTTTCACCAAAAACAAAATGCTATCACACCATACATTTGCGACTTGCTTTGTTCACCATGCATCTTTCTAAGATCCATCCATGTGATTCACATAGCTGTGGTTTACCCATCTTTATGCCTAAATAAACCACAATATATATATATATATATATATTTTTTTTTTTTTTTTCTGAGACAGAGTCTGGCTCTGGCTAGAGTGCCATGGCATGAGCCTAGCTCACAGAAACCTCAAACTCCTGGACTCAAGACATCCTCCTGCCTCAGCCTCCCGAGTAGCTGGGACTACAGGCATGCACCACCATGCCCAGCTAATTTTTCTATATATATATTTTTAGTTGTCTGGATAATTTCTTTCTATTTTTAGTAGAGACGGGGTTTCACTCTTGCTCAGGCTGGTCTCGAACTTCTGAGCTCAAACAATCCGCCTGCCTCGGCCTCCCAGAGTGCTAGGATTACAGGCGTGAGCCACCGCGCCCAGCCCACAATACATTTTTATATTCTCCTTTAGTAAAGTTTTTGTTTTTTTTGACCAACACGAATAATGTCAGTATGAATATTTTTGTACTCAGCCTCTTTGTACACATGCAGCAAGTGTTTTGGGATATAAGCCCATGTTGTAAAACCATAACGAAAAGCAAGGGAATTATAAACACTTAATTTGGGTGAGTGGCTACTGCAGGTGGCGGGGTACATATTAGTGGAGGAATCACACAGGGAACATCAACAGTATTTGTAATATTCTATTTGAGTGGCGGGCTTATAGGTGCTCATTTTATTTGCATGCTCGATAATTCACGTATATGTTTTATCTATATTTTTTGTAAGCATCCATTTAGAAAAATGTATTTTTGAATGAACTTAAAAAAAAATGAGAGATCTAGCAACATGTTCTGACAGCTGTGCCTATCAGAAAAGTCAAGGACTGCCCAGCTCATCACAGTCCTCGCCAGGTCACCATCATGTCACACCCGTCCCCCGGTTCATCTGTGTGACTTGCCTAGTGGTCCCAGCTCTAGAAGATGGTGTATCTGTAGAGTGCAGCCCGAAGGAAGCCCTTTCACTCCCACCAACTCCTTCCTGGAACACGAAAAGTGTGAAAAAGATATTCCCATTTCCAGAACTTCTCACAATCCTAAATGCCACCATGGAAACTGCTGAGAAATCCACTCCCAAATGCCTCAGTGGGTCCAAAATCTTAGTGCACCACCTCAGCCAAAAAATACGACATTGAGTGAAAGTGACTAACCAACAAGGAAAAACAAGGCAAAACAAACAAGTTCATCATCTTTCACCTCCAGTCAAGAAGTCATAATTTCCGGGGCAAAGAAATACATTCCCAGCACACAGCAGCAGCGAGTCATCAAACATTGCGAAGGTGTCAGGTAATGAGCAGAGCCCAGGGTTCCCGCCATTGGATTTTGTTGCCCACGTTGCTCTTAATTGAAACAAGGAGACGGTTTAAAGAGGCCACGGGGGATGCGTTTCCTGTAGGAGTTCACTGTCAGGATGAACCTACGGAAGGAGGACGTGGTGGGAATTTCCATGAGCTTGGCTTTCATGGACAGACCATCTCGGTGTCTTCTGTCCTCGTCTATCCTGTGGCACGCTTGGTCTTCACACGTCCTGACGTCCACCACCACCATTTCCCAACGGACTGAGCCGGAGACAGAGAAGACTAGATTTCCCACTCTGCTGGTTCTACTTCTTAATGGCTTTTAAATCAGCTCCCGGGTCCCCATGCTCTGCTCCTCCTTCCACCCCAACCACTGTGTCCCTGTTGCCTGGATAACTTCAGCAGTGTCCCCAACTTTCTCATGACTGCCGTCTATGTCATGCCAATCAAGTCTCTACCTGGCAACCACTGTGATCTTTTCTTTTAGAAAACTAACCACTCACTCCCCTACTTAAATAACATCTTCCAAGGCCCCATTGCACTGTTTGCAAAGTGTGAAGCCCGTGGGGTGGGTTTCGAGTCCCTTCAGGGTCTCCTGCCTTTGTACCTTTCCGTCCGAATTCCAGCCAAACCCCACTATTTGTAGGCACCTTGAACCCAACACATTTGCCACTTCCAAACTTCTATACTTTTTACTCCTTCCACGTGGAAGATGTTGCCCTCTTTCCTCACCTTCCCCCTCTCCACTGCTGTTATTCAGGCCGGGGCCTCAATGTAGACATCACTTTCCCTGACAATTTTTCTCTCAGGTACTCAGGTAAAGTACCATAAGCGTTTGCATGCTAAAACATGGATGATAGAAATGTATGTATTGGATGAAGTCATTTTGTTTTGTACAGATATGAATACATGTGAGTATGAATATTTGTGTGTGTACACATATGAATATACAGATGCTTGCATTTTAAAATAAGTATGAAAAGTACATCCCAATGCACAAAAACACCCTTTGGCTCAGTAATTCCACTTTTTGGAAGTTATCTTAGGAAAATAATCACGGATGTGTTCAAATATTTAGCTACAATTTTTTGTATTAGAACATGGTAGTGATAGCAAAAAAAGCTGGAAACAACCTAAATATCCAGTAATAGGGAACTGACTCAATGAACGAGAGTACACCATTCAATGAAATGTGATTTTGTTATTGATAATGAACTTCTACAGCACTCCTTAAAAACATGAAAAGGTCTCAAGGATATATTATTAATTAAGAAAGATATTATAAAATAGTACATATTTTAAGTATGGTAATGTTTTATTTAAAAAGGCATAAAAATGTACAGAAAGGCAAAACAGCAAAGTGTCAACAGCATACTACGTGTGGCTAATGATAATTTTTGCTTTCTTGTTTGAGTTTTTTCTAAACATGATATAACAAACTTTTTTTTTTCAGATATAAGAATAACAATATGAGTTTGGCTGGTTTGTCTTTTAAAAAATGTTTTACAAGCATTTGAGAGGATGCTTAGGTATCCTGATTTCTGCAGGAATGTGAGTGCTATAGGTGTTGGGGCCAGGCCATGGGAGGCGGACACTATGAAAACCCATTTTGCTTCTTGCGAACTTGGTCTCAAGTTGGCTCCGATTATGGTTATACCCATGGACCCTGCCTCTGAACTCAGGCAGTCAAACGTGTGTGTGTGTGTGTGTGTGTGTGTGTGTGTGTGTATGAGTGTGTGTCGGGGGAAGAAGCTTTGGTTTCACTAACTCAAGGTTGGGAGTAACTTCCTGCTTAGAGAGAAAAAAAATGACAAAACATCTTCAGGGTACGTGGGACACCTATAAGTGAGAAGCTACTATGCCAGAGCTTCCTGCACCCCTCAGGGGGTCTGCTTGTGCACTTTGCTCAGGGCTACTGTCTGGGCGAAAGAGGACCACAGCACTTGGTTTTTGGAGGGAAGGGGCAGCAGAAAGAGTATCATAGGCGGTCGATAAGCTCCTAACACGTAGGGTTACACTTAAACAGAGGAGAATAGGGAGCTCACACTGCATTTCACTTAGTCTCCCTTTGGGGGGCTGTGTGCGATGCAGGGGGGTCAAGAGGAGTCGTTTTGATATAGGAAGAACATATCAAAACTTGAATTTCTATATATTTTTATTTTCTTTTTACGTGAGAAACAGTAATTTTTATCTTAAAATACATCAGTATGTGTATCTTATCAATATCTTAAAATGGCACCAGTACTCTGACTTGTTTTGGATGCGAAAGTGTCACCTGTTGGGTGCAGGTGTCATGGGGGGGAGGGGAAGTTCACTGAGGTGAGGGGTGGACGTGACCCTGGGCTTCTTGCTTAGATTTCAGCCTATCTCCAGGCAGGGCACCTTAGGTGCACCTATGCAGGTGGGTATATGGATATTATTATCTGGGCTTAATTGTATCCATTTGAAACCATGCATTTTTGTGTGGTATTTCAACTAGGACAACCATTTAAACCACATAACTAAAAAAACAAATAATAATACTTGATTTGAATCAATATATCATGAAGTGATAAAGCAAGATCCGCCAAAATTATGAACCATATTCAATCAGCTTGCTCTCACTATAAAAATTTTAAAAATAAAAACCAGAGTTTTTTAACACTATGATGAAATGGGATAAAATTTTACATATATATAAATAATTATACATGTATACATACATATAAAATGTGTGATATAATAATATACAATATATTATAGTTAGTAATATCTAGTATAAATATTTACATCTCATTCTTTTTAAATTTCCATTTTGTACCTATGCAACGAAGCACATGTTTTACTAGTACAGTGGCCCAGGCTTATAATTTACAAATACGTAATATACCGATTCTAGGATTGTATGCCTAACATTTACTTGCAAGAGCAAGTGTGTGTGGTAGGGACTGTTGGTTTATTGTTATTCTCCTACTTAGACCATGAGCTCTTGAAGGTCAGGGACTAATTACCTCATTTTATGTATCCTGTTATCACACGTGCCTGGTTCTGAGGCACAAAATAAAGGTTCATCCAAGGAAAGAAATTTCCCGTAAAACACAAATCAGGAAAAGCCAGATGAAAGGTAGAATGTATGATGTGGCTTCCCCTAAAAACATGAAGTTTGGCTCAACCCACTAACAATCATCTTTCTATATCATCCCACAGTTTTCAGATAAGATAATTATTTATGTACATATTTATTTTGGTAGAATATCAAACTGTGTACTCTGGTTATAAGTACAGTCTTTTCCTTTGACTCAAAAAATAAGAGGGTAGAATGAATACGCTTTCTCCTTCCCACCTACACTGTTTCAATATGGAAACAAAAACTCAAAAAAACAAATGGCCTTCCCTTTATGGCAATTTGTAGCCTGGAGCCAGTTTTTAGAGTTGAGTAATAAATCCCAGAAAAACAGTGACTACAATGGAAAGGCTGACAGACATTTAACACTAATGGTCCAAATAGAAGGCACACAGGAAAATGCTCTCGTCATACTCCCCACACTGGATGCTCATGGATTGCACACCAGTGTGCTATATTTTAGCCAACAATTTGCCTGTTCATAAACAGCAGAAAATTTCCAAAATACCTGCAACCCCCAGGGAACAGAAATTTCCTTGAAATTCCTATTTCCCATAGGTTGGGTTATTACTAAATATTCACTGCAGTTGCTTTTGCTGTTGTTGTTTTTAACTATAAGAAATAAAAATGACATTTAAACCATGACAACTTGATAACTAGTAAAAAAAACAAAAAAAGAAAAAAAAATAAAACAAGACTTAACAGACAGTACTGCAACTAAAATTTGAACTAGGATGGCTTTAAGGATTAACACCACTGCCGTATCTTCCAATACTTAAAACATCTAGTTTTCTAAATATAATGTACCACTGTGTAGAGACTAAAAATGTAAATTACAAAAACCACTTGATTAATATTCCAAATACCAAAAGGGAGAAATATCTCTGAACCCTTCGGTTTATAATGAGGTCTTAATACTTAACGATTCAGGGGAAGAACATTTAGATAAAATTCTGCCTCCAACTGCAATTTCTGTCATTTGCCGTCGGGTTAATGGCGCTATAGATTATATCTTCGACTACAGGATAGGGACCAACATTGCAAGGCCAAGAACACCAACCCTGAGTGTCTCACATCGGACAGCCAAAGGTTCTCACACATTAAGGTAAAGGAACACATCTACAAAACCTAGTAACAGACCAACCGGCAAGACTTTTATAATTTCAGCAAGATTTCCCTCCTGGGATTTGGAGAATACGGAGCAGAGAGTGTTTTAGGATGGAGGAGAAACAGTCCCAGGCAGTAAGAATTACCTTTCGGACGGAATCAGGAGTAGCCGGGGGCATGGGTGCACTTTCCAAAAGAATCCTGCAAACCCAGCTCAGACAAGAAAGGAAGCAGCAACACAAAATGCATCTCCATGGTAATAAAACCATTGGACCTATTCATGTAATTATTCCATACAAATATCAAAGACGTAGGCAGAACAAAGATGACATTTTATCATCTCAATTGATCCTTTAGGCTCACCGCAAAGCAACTCCCATTTTACTCAAATATGTATATTCTGTGAACATTACTCACATTAGATGTGTGTACAATTAGATGTATATACAATTAGGGGCACAATGACACATTAAGAAATGCAAGTGCCTATACCCCTGGGTGAAACGAGCCCATGTTCTTGGCATTTTTATAGGCAACTATGGATTTGCAGGTAGATTTACATTATAAGCATTCTTAGAAAGGATTGGAGCTGGAGAAAACGGTGCAGATATATTTTTAAAAGATGCTTCCAGCTCACAAGGACTCAATTTTGAAGCCCACTCAGGCATTCTGCATGTACAAGCACTTTCTCCGAGTATAATTTAAGGGCAGTTTGAAACTTTGGCCCAATTTGATCAAATATTGATAGACGGTCCAGTAAAACGTGGTATGGGAAGCAGCTACTTTACTGCACATTGACACTGTAAATTTGAAGAGACACTGTCAACCTGCTGAGCTCTGAAATTTACTTCCCTAAAAGACATGATAAATCCCAGGGCTCACGCTGGAGATCTGTGTTAAATATACATACTCATGTACCTTATGTAAGGTCCTCCACGATAAATTTCTCTAAGAGTCTAGTGCTAGGGAATAGTTTGTCTTTCCTGATGAATGAGTCTGCTTTCTTGCTAGAGAATGCGGGCTCTGCGACTCATCATGTTTCTCTTTTTGCCTTTGCAGCCAGGAACCTCCCAGTTTCATTTTGCACTCAGTTGCAGTAGCTCTTCTTAGCTTATGTTCTCAGGTACAACTGATGTGCTCCTTCATTATGATCACCTTATTCTTTTATTTCCCCCTCTTACTTTCATGATTTTCATTTATTTCTGTCTTTTATCGAAAATCATTTCAAATTCTTTTAGGAGAAGGAAGTAGAAAAATAATTAATAAACACACTCAGGTCCCAAGATTCTTTCATGTAGCCTCAGTGAAACTTTGTTTCTAACTTTTACCTGCCTGAAAGGTGTCCAAAAAAATTAGTACTTCAACCAAATACCTGGATACGTAAGCATTACCTAACATACAAATGCACCTTCCCTTCTTGCTGTCTAGCCCACAGTTTAGTTGCAGAGACGCAGTCAGATTAACCTGCCACAGAAAATTAGGACAGATTCTCTTCCCACCAATATGTTACATGGACTTTGATGTGTTCCTACCAAACTTGGTACAGGCTGGCCCCACTTCACACCTTAATGAGCTTTTAAAAAATAGAAAATGGAGATGCATGTTTATCCCAAGGAGGAATTATTGAAAGAAATGCTTTTTCCCCCATTACGAGAGGGAGAAATTTGGTTCTAAATGGGCTGGCCTGGCATTGTTAAGTAAGAGGGGGAAAGGAAGAAAGAAGGCAAAAGCCAATCAGATTCAGTGTCAGCAGAGTTACGGCCTCCGTTTAAACCGGCGGTTCTCAAAGCAGCGTGCCTGAGGATCACCTGCAGGCCTGTTTAGTGGCTTGCTGGGCTCCGACGCCTGAGTTTTCTGACTCAGTAGGTCTGGGGCGGGTCCGAGACTTTGAATTTCTAACACGTTCCAAGGTGATGTTGATGCTGCTGAAATTTCCCCATGTCTTCCCCCGGAAAAATCTGAACTGCTTCAATTATTATCCTAAAATCTTTTACTCCCCCCTTTCTTCAGTGTGTTCCGCAGCGTTAGGGGAGGGCAAGGGAGGGCTGGGGAGGGAGACATCAATGGATGTTGAACAGCCGTGGTTGGTTCCAGCACGTGCAGCGGCCACCACCACAACAAAGCGGTGTGGCTGGGGCTGGCGTTCGGGTCTTTGTTTCAAGAGTCCGTGATCTCGACTGTTACACTGGACTGTGGAGATTTCTCTTGAGGGAGAAGCAGAAACACAGCAGCCTCTTTTGTTTTTATCAGATTCTCCATCCAGAAACACAATGTCACAGTGTAAGCCTGAGGCTATTCCTAGTCTTTGGACTTTGGTTCCCCAATCTTCAGAGCAGATGTGCACCCCACTTCAACCCACTTAGTTTTAGCAATTCCTGCAGGAAGTCCACGGTGATGCCAGCCAGCCGCCTAGGGGGGCAAGTGGCCATTTGTTTAACTGGCACGTGCCCAGGACTTCGAGTCAGGACCTCTTTATGGGGCCACCAACAGAAGCTAGTAATTTCGGACCTCTGTACAAACAGCAGAAACAAAGGTGGCATCTTGTGAAGGCCACACACTAGCTGGAGTGTGAGCTGGGACACAGCCCGCAGGCTCTCCACGGCTTTCACTACCCCTCCGAGAAATGCAAGTTTTACCACCTTGTCTACCAGGATGCTGCCAAGGGTGCTCAGTGAAATGGAATGAGATGAAGAAAAAAGGAGATTAGGGAAAGGAAACTACTCATATGAAAAATCAAAATAAAGTAACAATAATAGCATTAGTAACAACAGTAGGAATGATGATGATGAAGAGAGTAACAATCAGGCTTCCCGAGACTTTCTCGACGGGATGAGCCCTGCGCTAAATGGTTTGTGGACTCATGGATTCATTTAATTCTTAAAACAATCCTAGGAATAGATTCTAATATTGTCCTCATTTTACAAACAAGAATGGAGGATTGGAGAAAGCAAGCAACTTGCCCAAGGTGTTGTAATTCAAAGTGATGGAACATATAGCAGATTCGCATCAGGGCAGAGCCCTAATGGTTCCATGACATGAGCTCCCCATGTGGAGATCAATGTCACAGGCATCACCCCCGAATATTCAAAAGCAAGAGTCTGTTCCAACCCACTCAGTAAGAAACCGTAGCTGGGCGCCTCTCCTGGTCACAGTGTCCCCGAAGTTTGAGCCTCGTCCTAGCAGCTACAGTGAAATTTATAAACCCAGATGGTAAAAGCTTCAGCCAATTGTTGTCATACAAAATAGTGGCTTCAGTGTTTTCAAATCAAGTTTCAAACAAGGCCCTAAACCCAGATTTGGATGTGAATTATCCTGAGATTTAAGTGAAGTCTTCCTTGGGGAAAAAAAAGGCAACTAGCACTCATTTATTTTAAACACAGCGTGGGCTGAACAAACCAGATCTGTGGATGTCATCCGAACAGCAAGCCTTCATCATTTGCGACCCCTAACCTATGTGCCAAGTAGCCAGAAAAAAGTAGGACACATTTTGCCCACAATGTCACAAATATGGAGAATTAGTCCTTTCCCTCATCTTCTCTCAATGTTTAGATTTGTAGAAATCTCACTGAAATGAGAAAAGTGCTTTAAATAAGGAACCAAATATTGAACAAATGAGAGAAAAGAATAAATCTGTTTGAAAACAGTCTCCCGGCACTAATGACTAGGATCTAAAAATAATTCTAACATATTTTTAAATTGGAAGAACACCCAGCAAAAATAAATCGAAGGATAAATTGGGGAAGACGTTTTTAACAAGGTGAAACAAAATAGGATCTCAGCGTGGAGTGGAGAACCTAAGAGCTGCGTCCCGATGAGGCTTTCACGACCATTATGGTACCAGAAACGAAAGCAGGAAAGAGGGCTGAAGAATGCGGCCCAAACTCACACTCCTGCACGAGTGAGGGAAATGCAGGTGCAGAGGATGCCTTTGAGTCCAACACTGCTTTTAGAGAACCTGATTTAAAGACAGTGGTAACCTGTGGTGAGACAAAGACAAAGTCATCACTCTCAAGGTGACACAGGGCATTAAATGATAGGTACAAAATGCTTCGAGTTCACTGGAGTCAGATTCATGTTTCTTGTTATCTGCCTGGAGTGACTATTTGTTGGCTACCTCCCAATGCCCTTCACAGCCTCCCCTATTCTTAGTCCTACAGGACCCCGGGAGCCCAGACTCCACTTCCAGGACTAGCAGTGGGACCGGTGACCTTGGCTAAGCCAATCGGCCCCTACAAACTGACATGGTTTTAGGAACTTGGCATATGGCATAAGTGGTCTAATCCCAGTGATTAGCCACACAACTGCTGAGAAAGACAGGAAAAGGCACTTTCTCTTTCCTGCTGGATGTGATTGAGGAAGCTTATAACTCCAGGGTCTTCTAGCTGACATCTTATGGCTGCAAGTGAAGGGAGCCTTAGGAAACAGAAAGAAGTTGCTTTCTTGGTGAGATTGTCCAGTTGCTAGATCAACCCTTCCCTGAAGTATAAATCACCTTTGAGTTTGCAATTGCGTGAGCCAGTTAAATTCCCTGTAAGTCAGTTTCAGTATAATGTTTTACTTGTTATTGCAGCAGAATTCCTTTGATGCAAAGCTTCTCTCTCTCACTAGATTGCAGACTCCACAAAAGTAAGTTCCATGGTTTTGTTATTAAAAATATCTACTCGGGCCAGGAGCTGGAAATACCAAGATTAAATAAACCCCCTGAAGGTTACATAGTCTAATGGGGAAGACAGATGTGTTAGATAACTACTATGCAATATGACTGGTCCTAAACTGGACAAGATGTTAGCACAGAAGAGAAAGTTCTTAACCACTGGGGTGAAGATAGGTTAAAGGGAAGATGGTAAATACTTCCCAAAGCACGTGACGTTTGAGTATTCTCTTGATTGATTTGTTAATCAAAAAGATGCAGTATTTTCAAACCTCCATTAATTGTGTACCATTTTCATGTTTCCTCAAATCTGTGTAGTACTCTTATTATATTTACCTAATTTTAAACATTGACTATTTTTAAACTTAAAAATTCAGTTAAGCCTCAACATAAGCAATAATACCTATTAGATCACGATTTTGCCGTGTGAGTTACATCTTTTTCAAATATACCTTACAATAAATATTAGCTATTAAAGATAAAATGTTGGCCTACGCACTGGCTAAAATCATGTTGGGAACCACCAGAATTACACCCAGTCCACTCTGAGACATCCTGAAGGGAAAGTTAAAGGGGATTTACTTAAGTACGACTTGTCGCACGTGGAGTCAAGCAAACCAGAGATGAAACCAGCTCTGCAATGTGCTAGGTGCAACGCTGGTCAAGTTACTAATTACCCTGCGCCTCATTTCAGAAATGGAGGTTTATAATGTGCTCTGTTGTCAGAGGGCTGTTGTGAAAAGCCAACGATAATGCACGTAAAGCCGTCGGCACAGATCCTGACACAGCCAGACCTTGGTAATGGTATCAATTACTGTGGGGAGGAGGAGGAGGATGACTAATGTTCTTTAATTGTACAGGCATCAGGCACTGGGGTAACAAGCAGGGTTACTTACAGCTATTTCAGTTTTCCTGCTCCTCCAAGTCCACGGTAGAAAACAACTTCTGTGTCTCCTTAGAAGTTAGTGATACCAAGGGGCAGAGCCCTCCAACACAAGAGTAAATGGTAAGCTTTTGTTAAGTCGTCGTGATTTGGGGGTTGTTATGGGCATGCAACCTGTGAAGCCCACCACTCTCAACTCATGCTTGATATGTAGCATGAGCAAGTCACTGTGATTTAGGGGTTATTTGTTACAGCAGCACAACCTAGCCGATTCTGTCTGATACAGGCATATCCAGCAGTAGGTTGTCTTTTTTATTCACTTATTTTATTTCCATTTCTTGACTTCAAAGCCTCTCATAAAATCTTGGGACCTATAGGGAGGAAAACTCTCTCTCTGCAGACCAGGAGTGCTCGTACGTCGGCGAGAGGGTGAGTCACGTGGTGGAAGGGTGCCTGTGCTGAGGATGGGTGGAGAAAGGCTAGAGCTCTGTTCACTTTAATTGTTTTAGTTCCACTAATCAATTAACATTCAGTTAATAATCCCTTTCAAATGAGTCATTCTCGTCAATTAAAGGCTGATTTGTTGCTAACTGCACCAGTTCATGGTGAACCTACCTTGTTCTTTCAAAACTGCTTAGTGCATGCTTTAATGGACGTTACAGCAGTGATAGACTTTCTAGACAGTGACAAAGAAGTCATGAGGGGGGAGGGGGAGGGGGAGGAACAGAAGTCCTAAGCAGTGCTTGCCTGAGTGATTGAATTGGAAAACGAGCCATTCCTCGGGGTTAGCAAATGATTCTTCCCCAGGCAGCGGACTATTAAGCACACCTAGATAATAAAGGGAAGATTTTCACAGTCATCCTGAGAGGACCTCATATTTTCCATTTTTAAATTCCATGTTTCTTTTAAAGTATTCGTCCATTACGATGATTTACATGGCTGAGCTGAGACAATGATGCCCTTTGATGTCAGAGGCAGAGCATGATTATTTATCATTAAATCAGAGTTTTTATTATTTTTTTTTTCCATTCTTCCCTTTCTGGCAAAACCTTTGCACAATCCTCTTGTCATGACACACGTGGGCACGATCCTTACCCTGAGCCCCCTGAACACGGGGCGAGGTGCAGGTCACAGCATCCTCAGGAACAGAGGTGAGAGAAGCACCCCTCCCCCTGGTTCTCACCCTCCCCTGGTCCCCGGCAGCAGGATCACCGGTGAGCTAACAGCATCATTTTGCTACAGAATGTCTAACGGCATGGCATCGAATTCAGATTGCATTTATACCGAAATAATGAGCTAGAGGCCCCCATGTTGCATTTCCCTCCTCTATTTTCATACAGCACTTAATTTATCCATGCCACAAACATTAGTTAAAGGAGTATTCTGTGCCAGGCACAATCTGAGACCGCAGAAGCACTGACAGGGACAAGACAGAAGAGGCCCCTGTCCTCGCTGCGCGTACGTCCAGGGGTTCTCTGTCTTAGCGCTATTGACATTGTGACCAAAGGTAATTCTTTCCTGGGGGGGGAGCGGTTCTGTCCTGTGCATTGCAGGATGTGTAGCAGCACCCTGGCTTCTACCTTCTAGATGGTAGTGCACCCTCTCTCCAGTTGTGATAACCAAAAAATGTGCCCTGGAAGGCAAATATCCCCAGTTGAGAACCACTGTTCCAGCACAAGAAATGAAATATACACAAGATAATTTCACACCATGATTAAGTGCTATGAGGGAAATTCAACCTGAAAAGGTTGACAGAGGAGATCTGGGGAGAAATCAGTTCAGCAAAGTAGCAGAGAAGGCTCCTTGTTGGAGGTGACCGTGAGAAGGCAGAGGAGAAGCCAGGCAATGGGAAGAATTGGGAACACAGAACGTGCAAAGACCGAGAGGGCAAAACTCAACCATTTGCAGACACGGAAGGAAAGATAAGGTGGTCCTTGTGGGGCAGTGGGGAGAGAACAGTGTGTTGGTCCCGCCGGCAGGTAAAAGAGAGACCAGGACAAAGAGTTAAGCTTTAAGTGCAGCGAGGGAAGCCCATGGGGTGACACTACAAAACGTGCCCATTCATCCCACACAAATGAACAGACGGCTCGTTCTGCGCAGGGGAGAGGGGCGCGGGGAGCAGGATTCCGGAAAATACTGAAACAATTAAGTCCCCGTCCCTGACCTTGAGGGGTTCCCAAGTCTACTGGAAGATACCAACTCGTAGGCCAAAACACAAAAGAAAAAAAGGTTACAAATGCTAATGAGAGATATATACAAAATGCTGTGGGCACATTTCCTAGAATGGGAAGAAGAAGGGAGAGATTCTTGGAGGAAGAGAAAATGGAGCTTTAATCAAGAGGGAGAGGAAGATGAAATGAACTCAAGACAGGACAGAGACACTGCCTAAGACAGCCATGAGCAGCAGGCATCTGGGTGCCTCAAACACAGGTCCCCAACTCCCAGCACAGTCCCTGGCTCACAGCTACAGCTCAGTAAATGGACAGCAAGTGAAGACTCTCCATGTGCGGGGGACTGACTTCTCCAATCACTTCACACGCTGCTATGGACTGCATTATTCCCCCCCAAATCCATATGGTGAAGCCCTATCCCTCAGGAATTAGGAGATGGGGAGGTAATTAGGTCACAAGGGTGGGACCCTAATGATGAGATTAGTGCCCTTACAGGAAGAGACATGAGGAGTCCTTCTCTCCCTCTCTCTCTCTCATTACAGCATCCTGAGCTGATTAATACACACCCATGACTTGTTTCATTTTTGCAACATCACCACAAAGCAAGAAATTGAAAGTAAGCTTCATGGCTGGAGGATATATTATCTTTTATCTTTATTCCTTTCTTCCCCAGCAGAGTCAACCCTACCTGGCACATAGTAGGTGTGTCATATTGTTTGAATGAATAAATAAATGAGCCTGAATACAAAGAAAAGGTTGGTTTGAGGTATTTTTTTTTTTTTGAAGTCACATTGGCAACAGAAAACTATCATTGATAAGTAAATGAATTTAATTACTTTTTGGGCTTACTCTGTGCTTGGCACCACTTGCTATGAATTTTCTCACTTAGTCCTCACCACTGTGTTGGGTTCTGGGGATCTCACGGTGCACAAACAGATGTACTAGACTATAACTGAGGGGCAATATGAATAATTCCACAAACAACTACCTAAGATGGTGTCTACAGCCGCAGGGGCAGGGTGCGGTGGGTGATGGGAATGCACGACAGGGACTGTCTTCCCGTCTGGAGGCTGTGGGCCACACTCCGTAAATATTTGTTAAGTTGATGTGCACTGAGGGCCGCTTCCTGTTCATACAGAACACACCAGACCTTCCAGGACAGCGTCATTTCGAATGCTTTAGCGCCTTGCCTCTGTGTGTGTCCCCTTCATAAAGCTGGCCCCCTTTTCATTTGTATGATAAAAACGCTCGTGCTCAGAAATCACTGAGGGCAAAGAGGAACGTGGGATTTTCATCCAGGAAATCGCCAACTTCCACGAACAAGGACAGCCTTTGGGGAAGTCATTGTTGGGAGGTCTTCACTCCTCTTGTCTTCATTTGGATAATAAAACCTTTCTGAGAGCAGGTGACCCCAAGGAGGGACAGGCATAGGTCTAATCCCTCATCATTTTTGCTACAGTGGTCACAAAATCTGAAGTGATCTATAAATACTAGCCTGTGAGACCATATTTTCACACTGTCTTTCCCCGGATCAGGCCAAGATGCATCGAGAAAAAACAGAAGAAAATATTATGAGTTTTTCATCAAGTAAAATGTGTTCCATTAAAAACTCTATCATTAGTTTAAGATTAAAAAGGGATAGTTACTGTTTATGGTAGCTTGTCTTATTTTATTTTAATGTCTTTATTTGGGGGGAAAAAAAAGAGAGCAAGTGAGCAACCTGGAGCTAATTTCCCCAGCATTTTGCTGTTCTTTGAAATTCTAAGGAATGGGACCGTTTTTGTGGAGGAGTGTGGTCTCAGCTGGGACCGGGGGTGGGAAGGACAGAAAGAGAAGTTGGAAGAAGCAGCGCGAGCTGAGGCATGAGCTAGAGGAGAAAACAGCCTCCCTCAAGTGCGCATGTGTGCACACATGTGCATGTCATGTGCATGTGTGTGTATGTGTGTTCAGGGCCATAAAAGGGACTTCCTGAAGAAAACACGGATGCCCTAGAGCAGCGGTCCCCACCTTTTTGGCAACAGGGACTGGCTTCACGGCTCGCTCGCCCGCTGCTCCCCTCCCGCTATGCAGTCTGGTTCCTGGCAGGCCGCCAACCAGTACCGGCCTGCAGCCTGGGGGTGGGGACCGCAGCAGCCCTAGAGTGAAATGGAGACGTGAACCCTCCGAAATCAAGGGAATGTTCTAAGCTGGCCCAGCTGCTTGGGGGTCTGGGAATATATTTGAATCATGTGGGGATCTGTTAAAATGAAGACTGATTCATCAGGGCTGAGAGTGGCCTGAGATTACATTTCCGACAACCCCAGAGGACACTGCTGGTCTTCAGAACGCATCCTGAGTAGCTAGAAGCTAGAACACGCGCAGGAGGCAAGGAGAGGAAGAAGGGTAAAGGACTGGTGGCTAACTGAACAGAGGCAGAGACAGAGACAGAAAGAGAGAAAAAGAAGACATGACAATAGAAGGTGATGAGCGTCAAATGGACCGTGAGATGCCTACTGGGTATCAAAGTGACCCCGCTGGTGATTAGAATGTAAGACTACTGGTCGGCCTTGAGCAGCACTGATTTAGTGTAGGGCTAGTCATCCTCTGGAACCAGACATTCTGGATCGAATCCCAGCTGCATCACGTCTTAGCTGTAAGACCTTGTTTCTCAATTCTCTATGATGCTTCCGTTTTCTCATTTGTGATGTTGTTGGTGATAACGTACCTACCTCATAACTTTGTTTGTAAGGTGCACAGAGCATTGCCAGGCACAGGATATAACAACCCTGTTGGGAGACTGGATGGGGACTAACTCTGAAGAGTGGCTCCAAGAGGGTGAGCCACGTACTCTTTGGCCAAAGGTATAGTTTCCAGAGGCAGCCCGGAGGTTGTCTGGTTTTCCCAATGTTAAAAAAGCAGCACTTCCAGCTGACCATGGGGAGATCACAGATCAATTTTAATTTGCCTCCTTATATAAATGCAGTATGTGGTCATTCAGCCATCTGTTTATTTAATCAACCATGAAACAAACATTTCTTGAGATCCTACTATGCTTCTATTCTAATTTTCCATGTACTCCTTAGTGCCCTTTGATACTCAAAAACATTTATTTCAGAAATGTGTTTTGCTAATACACCTTCCCTGGTATAAAACTGAATTATTCTGCTAGTTCTGGACTATTAGGATTACATGCCATAAAATAAGATCCTAGGGTTTTTATCAATAATATAATCATATGGATTAGATGAATGAGCACAGTTGGTTCTATTTTATTTAAAACTTTGGGTATATTTATCTGGCCATTGTTTCATTGGAAATAAAAGTATTAATAACTTGTCATTGGCATGAAAAGTGAGGCTCTCAGCTAAATCTGTGATATTTGAAGATGGAACCAAAAGAGGATCCCAGGACATGAATGGTAGCTCCTGAGATGTGGCAGCCTTGCTCGCACAGTGCACAGCCTGTACACCCATTCATGACACCCCTGCTTAGCTCAATAATTTAAAACACAGCAGAGATGAACTCATCTGAGTATTTTTCACAGCAAAATTCAGGCCAAGCTAGATGAATGTATTTCATTGAGATATATAAGAGACACTAATAAAGAAAGCTGTTTGAGCAAAACTTATCAAATATGCTATTCACTTTCTGATTTTATTGGTATTATTTGTAAATATTTCTGCTTAAATGGCCAGATTTAATTAAGTTATAAATATGACTGTTTTATTGTGGCTAAGCAACCCTTACAGAGACAAAGTAATAAAGAAAATGTCCAACTCTACAAAATAAAAATTTCCTGGAGAGGAAAAAAATTCTAGCTTAAGCTTTCAGTTGGGTGGAAATTAAGACTAATAGAAGTGAAAGAAAAATCAGTAGTGGTATTTTGGGGGAAATCCTCAGCTTTCCACGTTTGACACTCCTAAAATATGTTCTAGGTCTTTGATTTACAATGCAATAAACTTGTTTCCTTCTACACACATAACCATATTGGTAGTTAATTTGCTTTGTTTTTTATAATCGCTGCAGCAGTAAAGCTGTCATTTTTCCTCTCGTGACATGTGTCATAGTTTGTCATGACTCGGCACATCAGTGTTTTGTTTTGTTTCCAACCCAGCTGGCCAAGCAAAAGAAAGCCACCGACCTCCCTCCTAAAGGTTGGAGGCAGGGCCCACAGGGTCACACGGAATCTGACCAGAGGAAGCTGCAGCCAGCTTCGGCTGGGTCTAACCACTAGACAGCGTGGCCACGTTTTCCACTCAGTTCCTCGTGCTGTGGGCGAGGAGGCGATTTTTGCTGTTATTTTTATGTATTTATTTATTTTTGCTAACGCTTCCTTTAGAAGTGTGTGTGTTTGGACATGGAGGGTTGTGGGGTGGGATTTTGATGATCCAGTCTAAATGGGGAATTGTTCAAAGATCGCTCTTTTTCCATTCTGCCATGTGACACAGAGTGATGGGTGAGACGGAGCGATGTTCTCAAACTTCCACGTGGAGTTCTGGGTGGAAATCCAGATTCCTGAGTTCCACCCAAAGGACTGCAACGTCTGGTCTGTGGGAATAGGTGTTGAATGACTTATTTTGTGGGCAAAGGAGTAGACGATCAACATTTGCTTAGGAGGACGAAGAGCAAGTGGGAGGTGGGAGGAGGAGTGTAGACTCGTGTGTGAGAGCCTTCCGTCTGCCCTAGAAGACTAAGAGAATCAAAGGTGACAGTGACGGTGACGACGATACAGCTCACTCCATCCCAAAGGCACGAGAAGCCACGAAGCCATGTCAGAAAAAAATCAAGCAAACAAACAATTCCTCACAGTTCCCAATCCTGCTCTTTTTTGGGGGGGAGTTTTGTGCAAAAGGATTTCTAGTCCGGTTACTGAATAAATGAAAATAATTTTATATTTACGGTGGTTGGTCTAAGGGCTTGATGTTTGCCATTGAAATAATGTAAAACTTTGCCTTCAACAGATATCCTAAAAGGCCGAGTTTGGACAGAAGCTTTTTGGTTTGCCCTGGACTTTTAAGTTAAAAATAATGCCATTGAAAGTTGATGCAACTATTTCTCTTTTTACAGCAGCCCCCCTTATCTGCAGTTTTGCTTTCCATGGTTTCAGTTACACAGGGACAACCATGGTTCAAAATATTAAATGGAAAAATACCAGAAACAAACAATTCATAAGTTTGAAATTGCGTGCCGTTCGGAGTGGCGTGATGAAGTCCAGCGCTGTCTCTCCCCATCACCTCGTCTCATCACGCAGGCATTTTGTCAGCTCACATTGTCACAAGATGAAGAAGGGTAAGTACAGTATAATAAGATATTTTGAAAGAGAGAGAGAGAAACCACATGCAAACGACTTATTACAGTATATAGTTATAATTGTTTTATTTTATTACTCGTTAATGTTGTTAATCTCTTACTCTGCCTAATGTATAAATTAAACTTGATCATAAGTATGTATCTATAGGGGAAAAGGAACACGGTATATATAGAGTTCGGTACTAGTCACTGTTTCAGGCATCCGCCAGGGGTCTTGGAAAATATCCTTTGTGCATAAGTGGGGACTACTCTAGTTTTAAAACTTAAAATAATTGATGCCTGTGACACTTGCCTAACTTGGCCCTTATATTGGCTACTTGTCCCCTAAACCTCTTCAAATTCCTTATCATATCAGCCCCTACCTTGACTTAAAATCGTGCCACTAAGCTCAGTTTTTGACATTCATTTTGAAAATGGTTTAAGTATCAAGTGTGAATTCCCTTTAAAAAATGACAAGGTGATTAGAATCCTTTCTTAATTTCTCCCTTTTGCTGAGAATATCCAATCCCCCAAAGTTCTCCCTTACGACTGTCTGGGGAACAGCCCCCACCCAGACTTTTAAGCTATGAGAAGCCTATCAAACGCCTCCTCCCACAGTTTTGTTCAACCAGGGGAATTTTCTATTTGCCCAGGACAAGTGAACAATTCATTATTTCAATAACTGCCCAGCCCTTGTCACTCCTGAAGAATAAGCTATGAATTAACCACAGGCTTAAGTTCAAGTGACACCCAATCCCGATTACCCAATTAACTATATTCTTGAGACACCTTACGTATTTCTTTCTCTCCTCTTTCTATCCAGTGTTCTTTCTCTTTGTTATTTTTTTCATAAAGACCAAACACACTGTTCATATCATTAAGGAAACCGTGCTCAAAACTCTAAACTGTGCTTTCGTTTTCAACGCTCTGTCAAGACTAGCTATGTATTCATTTAAGTTAATCTTTTTCGCCTTGAATATTAGTATTAAAACCACACACAATTCAGTGCAATTTGTTCCTTGGTGTGAGATGCAAAATGCTTTCTGTACAAATATAGGCTTTATAAGGTTAGACAACATTACACATAATTTATAATGATATAAATTAGTTTTGTGAATAAAAGTAAGAAACGCAGCCAATCTACTTGCTGTGTTGTATTTTATTAATTTTAAATTATTTTAACTTTCCTCTCTAAACCTAATTTGGATTTTAATCTTTAACCATGTCCTGCTCATATCACTCTGCAAATACTCAACTGGACACCCGGATGTGCGATCTGTGTGTCAAACACACACAGGAAGATACACACACACGTCCACATTCACGTATACACACACATTCATTTTCTTGGATGACTCTATCATTCCCCTTTGTCTTCTAGCACCTTCCCCCAGGATAACTATTCTCTGCTAATGTTGTCACCAAGAAATTATTTTATCCAACGTAAATTTATTCACTTTCACTTTGGAATGCCTATACCCATGCCATACTCCTTTGTTAAAAATAAAATTCTTTATAGTTCAGTTACTATATTGCAAATATTCTTTAAAAAAAAAAAAAAGACGAAGCACTTTCGTGTGTCCTTGAAGCCCAATCTGATTTCCCAAACTCCTCCCCTGCTATCTTTCCCTTTCTTCTGCGGTCCAGTCATGCTAACCTTCCTCCAGTCTCTCCATGGACCTGCTCTGTCCTACCCCAGGACCTGTGCACCTGAGGTCTTCTTGGTCAGGAATTCCTTGCTCCCACCAGGCTGCTTCAGACGGGTCAATTCCCACTCAGCCTTCAAGTGTCAGGTTCAGTGCCACTCCCAGGGAAGCCTTTCACAACGCCCAGACTAGGGCTGACAGACACCCTCCCCGTAGCCACTTCCTCGTACAGCCCCAACCACGATGCCCATTCAAGAGTGACTGATAAATTATGTGTTTGCAAATGCCACAAGGGCACTAACTATCAGCTTTGTTCATTA
>CAUYSK010054842.1:0-55000 GCA_963575035.1 Avahi laniger | reverse complement strand
ATACTTCCTTTAAACCTCCATAAAAGGGTCACAGTGATATTATTGAGCCCGTTCTCCATCAAAGCAGTGAAATGTCATCCAGCCAGCTCAGGAACTCCCCTCTAGACAAGCCATCTCAAAACCACAGCTGTGCCGCCATCAAACAATGATACTCTGTTTATGAAACTCAATAGGAAAGGCGTAAGCAATGCTAAACCTTTGTGAAATGTCACACACTTTTAAACAAGTGTTTTAGTCGTGCACGTTTTGCTTCTTTCCTTTCAAAATGAAACAGAATATATGTCGGGGCTCTATTTAGTCTGGGGCAAGAGACAAAGTTTCACCCGGCAGAGTTCAGCTCCCCTGCAAGATGATAAATGAGAGAGGTGATTGTTTTGCTTCTCTGTTCTCGAAAAAGTTAGAAATGGTGGAAGACAATCACCTTGAGGCCTGGACAAAGCAAGGAGCCTTCCTTTCTCCTGTTCTCCTTTCATCTTCTAACCAACATCATTCCTTCTTGAATGTGTTTTTAACACTAGTTCTTCAAACAGGTCATGAATCCTTTCTCCTTCCTTGATACACATTTTGACTGTTGCCAGAAACTACCTTTGATGTGTTCCTGTAAAGAATAACACAGACTTTCCTGTTTGTCTCAGAGCTACTGAACTGAAGCTTCGACTGCAAAGAACAAAATGATCTGCATTAAAAAAAATATATCAGCAACCCTCCCAAACACACACACACACACACACACGCACGCACGCACACCACCTTGGCGTTGTAAACCCAGACCGGGCCTCTCTGGGGTTCACCTAGTTCCTGTTGTTCCCTCTTGGTTGTTTCAACGTGATTTTTCATCATGCGTCTCCCCATCTCTGCTATCTGTGTCTCAGAATAGCAGCAGTCATTATCAGAGGGCCGTCCCCCATTCCCGCTCCTGCTGAACCGGACAGCCTCTGAGATTTCCCCACCAAACCCCTGAACCCATCTGAGGTCCGCTCATCTGTCTTTCTCAGTCAGCAGAAGGAAAACACAGGAAGACGGAGCCTTGAGCTATAACGAGTCCCGGACAACCCCCAGCCTGTGTCGGCATCTCCTGAGGAAACTTTTCACGGCATCAGAGCACTCGAAGAGACCTCGGGAGATCAAAACGTCCTGAAAAACAAGGGTTCTAAGAAACTCAAAATCACAGAATATTAAAAATGGAAAGAGCGATAGTCATCTCTTGCCTCCTGTCTTTTCTCATCCCAGTTAAATTACTTCCATTATTTTCACTTTTTTCCCCCCTGTACATCCCAGTTTCTGGCGCAATAAACAGCGTTTATTCCTTTTCTCTCACCTGCATGGTTTTTGTTTTGTCTCCATATTCCTTGCACTATTATTTTTTAAAAATTGATTTCAAAAGGTTTCATTTTAATTTTTCTTTACATTGGATTCAGCAAGAACATCCACCAAATTGTGGTTTTAATGTTATTAGGTTTAGTTTCTCCTCCTAATACACAGCAAATGAAGCCATAACTATTTAAAAACTCATGCTTGCACCACCTAAAATTATCTTGCATACGACTGTCTTATGCATATAATAAGCTGGGAAATAAAGCGCCAGAACAGAGACCATAAACTTTTCCTATAAAGGACCAAATAGTAAGTACTTTAGGCAAGAAAGGCAAAATCAAGGATAGTATGTAGGTATTTATATAAGAAAGTTAATTTCCACATTTTCCCCCAATCACTTAAAAATATAAAAACTGTTCTAGCTCATAGGTCATACGAAAACAGGTGGTGAGCTGAATTTGACTCACGGGCCGTAATTTGTCAATCCCGGCTTGAAATCATATATCTGATATGTATTTGTACCTTCTCTAAAATTTCTATAAAGATGAGTGAGAGGTCACAGGACTTATCTCATAGAATGCTACGACGATAACATAGTTGAACGTGTTAAGTGCTTAGCGTACCACCTGGCACACAACAACTACTCAGTCAACAATAGCTGTTGTTTTCATCGCCATCTTCATCATCACCATCTTCTCCTCTCTTAGTGGGGTGGGTTAACCACTGAGTATGTGGCCTGGCACGCACTAGGCACTCAATAAATGACAGATGGTGTTATTTTAAATGGCTGGGGTCAGGCATCCCAAACTCCCCCACACATCAGATGCAATACTAGGATTATCTTTAAAAACACATGCTGGGGTTGCACCCCCAGAAATCCTGACTTGCCCAAGGGGTAAGCTGAGCACTTGTGGTTTTTTCCTGAAAGTTCTAGAGGCAATTCTGATTATTCCAACCACAAACGTGTGCCTTAGAGAGAGCATAATCTGGACAAAAAGGGTCAGAAATCCCAATCTCCAGATTGGCCATTCTCTCTGCTCTGTTTCATGGTCACACAACACAGCTGGGGCTGAGTCCCCCCTGTGAATACTGGATTCCACATGCTAGTCAGTCGTCAACCAATGCAAATTGAGGACCAGACTTTGAGCTAAATGCCAGGAATACAACAGTGAAGAAAGCAAAGGCCCTACAGTCTCCCTTCCTCACCTTCTATCCCTTCGTCACCCTTTGTTTTTCTTCCTGGCCCTTCCCCCACCTGGCATCTTAAATGTACATTGGCTCTGCCACTCTGAGCAGGGACTCGATAAACCTTGCTCACTGTTGTTGCCATAGCCTAGACCAGTGCCTGGCACCCAGGCGGTGTGTCCAGTGAAGATTTGTGCCAACAGGGTGAACAGGGAGCTCTGTGCCTATTGGAGAGCCACGCTGATGGCCAACCCATGGCAGAGTTCGAGTCCCCAGCTCTCTTGGCCTCGGAATGCAGCAGTTAAGAGTAGAGTGTGGTTTTCAGCCCAGCCGACTCCTTGCTGTTTAGTCTGAAATCACTGCTTACGCCTCAGTTTATTCATTTATGACATGTTGTGAGGATTAAATGGGATAATGCTCAATGTGTGGAAAGTGCTTCAAAAGTAGTAGTTCTATTGTGCTGGTTTTTTCATCGTCTGGAGTTGAATAAATAGAAAACAGTTTTAGAAATTTTCTGATCGTCCCTGAAGGGATCAACTGAGTAGCCAGCAATATGTCTACGAGAATCCTCGCTATATAGCCCGATGGCGTGCATCTGTTTATCGCACAAATATTTACTGAGCTTCTACCGTGCACTGGACGCTACGCTGGGGAGTAACAGAACCAGACGCGGCCTCTGCCTTCACGGAACTCACTGTCTGCATGGAGGAGAGATGGACGGAAATCAGCTAAACCAAGAATCACAGAATTGCAACACCAAAAAGAACAAGGCAGCGAGGTACATGGTGCTTTCGGGTCTATACTGGGGAGGGGGGTGACTTTAACACAGTCTAAAGGCTCAAAAAGTGTTTCCCTGAGCAAGTGATGCTTGGACTAAGATACGAACTATGTGAAGGCGTTAAATAGTCTAAGAGGAGGGCACAGCCAGTCATGGACCAGGGCAGAAAGAAGCCAGAGTGCAGGCAGAGAAAATGGGAGAATTTCACATCAGAAAGGGAGGCAGGGGCCGGTCATTCAGGGACCTGTAGGATAATTCTTCTCAAATCCCAGTGTGCTCGCAGATGCCCTGGGCATCTTGATAAAATGCAGACACTGATCAGAGGGTCTGGGGTGGGGCCCAGGAGTCTGCATTTCTAACTGAGCTCCTGGGAGGCACTGGGGCCGCTGGGCCATAGACCTCACGTCCTGCAGGGAGGTTTTAGGCCATCTCTTTGTCCTAAGCACAGTGGGACTTAGGCATGGAGAGTTCCCTAAGATTCCTCTGGAACTGACGAACCCATCTCGCAGCTATCATGGAGCAAAACCCTCTGCCTGGAGCTTGGGAATTCTTTGAAAGGATTCCGCTAAGATTCGGTTGGAGTTGCTGTTTGTTCCTGGTGACTTCAGCAACCCCAGTTCTAAGTAGTATCACCTGGAACAGTCTGTCCTTGCCCAACAGAACCTCCCTTGGTTGGGTGTTGCAATTCAGACACTCTGGGGGCGGGGACAGCCCATGCATATTTTTTTCTCTTTAATCAAACTAGGCTTTCTACAAAGAAAAAAATATATATTTGTGTATATACACACACACACACACACACACAAATAATCTTTGAGATGCAATAATAGCCACATATGAAATTGAAATGAAATCTTACAAACACTAATTCATCTCAAATTTAATCATTAAAGGATTAAGGGACTGGGATGCTTCTGTTGTTGCTGCTGATGTCCGAGTAGACCCAGATTAGAAATCTCGAGACGACCATTCCACATGGCAAGACTGATCACTGCTGGGGTTGTGATCTTCCACAGAGGTGACCAGTAAGAAGCCAGTGAGCAGGACAACGCTGAGCCCACTCGGGAAAGATGAGCACACACGCCAGGGCACACGCAGTGGGGGGGGCAGGGGGTGGAGTGGGGTGAGGGAAGGGAGTTCCCCTTCAGTGCCATTTGGGGGAACAGAACAAGCAAAGCAGCTGCATGCACCACAACCTCACTGCATCCCTCCCAGGTCTACTGACACCTTTCTGAGACAATCTGGGTGACAAATTTGAGCCCAAGAAACACTGTCCTTGTAAGAGAACCCAGCCACTCCCGATGAATGTCCCCAAACAAAGGTTGCGCGCCACCCCCCATGCTTGCAGCTCAATTTAATTACTCACCTCCGCAGCTTTAAATCAAAGGTGGCTCCTATTAAGCATAATTACCTTTGCCAGCAGCTTGTATAACACAGTAAGCGAGGAGCTACTAACCAGGAATGGTTTCTACAGAGCATTATGTATGTGCTGGACTAAATCAACAGCAGCCAGGGCACAGGCTTCAGATGCACACATAATTCAGCCACAAGCACATGCATGTTGCAGGTAGAGCGTTGCACACAAACGTACACACATTTCCTTCACATATTTCGGCAGCCTAGAAACACCACTGTGCAGGAGAATAAACCATAAGAGGAAAAGGTTTCTCTAAACCTCGAATGCACAATACGTGTTGCCATGTCAGTTTTTCCACAAGAAAGCAAATTGCTATCCAACCAGTGAGTCTCTGAACAATCCCAAATGTAATAAGAGAAATCAAACTCCAACTTTCTCGACCACCACATGCCCTATGCCTCCACCTGTCTCACCCCGGGAAAGCAGGGGACTGGGCCGACCCAGGCTGACTCTGACACAGTAATTTCTCTCCCGTTCAACCTCACCACATCTTTCACTCCTGACATACAAAAACATTTTTTTAAATCATGAGCATCTTTATCATTTCAGGCTCGTCAATTTCCATTTTGCCTAATTAATAAATAAATCAAAATCTGAAAGGAAATGAAAGTTGGGAAGAACTTTTGGCCCTAAGCAAAAAGAAGCTACGGTTATCCAGACTTAGGAGGTGGCATTTTGAATCCTGTTGGCTCATTCTGGGAGCTATATTTCACCCCACTTTCACTTTATATAAATCTGTATTAAACTATGTGCCTCAAAGCATAAACAAAGACCTCAAAAGAATATATCTCTTTCTCTAAAGACATCTGTGTGCTACTCTAGTAGTCCTCAATCTATGGTTGGCCATCCCCACCATATTAACATTTATTGAGCATTTATTATGTGCCAAGCATGCATTAAGCACACTATTACACAATCTATATAAGCCACATGGTAACCCCCATGTGGTATTAGGGAATTATTTTCTTAATTAAGAAATTAGTGCTTAGAAGGTTAAATAACTTGTCTAAGGTCAGAAAGTAACAATGGGATTTGAACCTCAGTCTGTCTGAGTTCAAAGTCCTTGGCTGTAACCCTACACAGCATGTATTACAGTATATAGCTCTGAACCTTGCTGGGCCAGTATCCAACCATTCCCCACTATTTTGGTGGTAATACCACCTTGAATTTGCTTTGGCAAATCGCCACTAGGCACTCCTAGCTCCTATAGTTCTGGATCCACATGTGGCAAAAAGCAGGCTGATCAGGGCCAGCGATTGGTCCGGGGAGAGTCTTGCAAACCCACATGGACCAATATGAACCCCAGAACATTTGCTCTCTTCTGGGAAGGAGATGCTCTTTTCCACCAGAGTTGCCAAGCCAGATGGACAGTGCTTTTAGGAGGCCACTGTGACCACCACATGCAGAGATTCCAACTAGGAAGGAAGGAAGACAACATCGCAGAGAGACCTTGGCCCAACCCCATCTCTTGGGTCTCTGTAGCTGTAGGTGCTGAAGCCGGGGCTCAGCTGAGTCACTCAGTGTATCACAGGCTATAGAAGGAGCCATCAGAATAAATATTTGGCTTCTAGAAATGCTGAGGTTATGTACTAGTTGTGGCTTTGGAGTCAAACACACCTGGGCTTAAATCCCAGCTCCATTATATATTTACCATGTGAACAAACTACCTAAAAGCCCTGTGCCCCAGTTCTCTTATCTGGAAAATAGGGATAATAGTCTCCCTCCTTCATCGATTGAGAGGAAGGCTAAATGAAAGTCAAGTGCATGTAAGGTGTCCAGGACAGTGACTGGCATGGAGTGGATGCTCAGTAAATGTTGATGCATCGGATTATTATTATTTTAGGGAGCAAAATAGAGGAAAGGAAGGCACAGAGAAACCAGGTCGGTTCCTTCAGAGGTTGTGGTTGGTGGTGAAAAATACTGAGTGGCCAAAATTGGGCAAATGTGGAGACCTGCACAGCACACTACTGCTCGTAAGAGCTGACCCGGGCTCGTGTGCAGGACATAAGGGACCTGGGTGCAGGAAGGATTAGTCAGGAGGGAAATCGGGGAACTATTGCTGACGGAAATGTCAGGGGCCACCTAGAAAAAAAATCTGGGCAGAAATTAATAATTAAACTCAGAAACAAACAAACACACAAACAGAAATGTGCGTGAATTCCCAGGGAGCCAGGGATCATCTTCACGCATTCATTCATTCATTCATTCATTCTTTCAACTAACACTTCCTGAGCCCTGGATGGATGCCTCATTCTGGGCTTTACTCTGGGCACACCATTGCCAAATTCTGCAGACAGGGCTGTGCCTTGCTTGTCCTCGTGACACACGCACAGGGCCTTGAAAACAATAAAAACTAACAAATATCCATTGAATGAATACAAGAATGACGCTGAAAGACACATACTCCCTTCAGGGAACTTCCGCTAATTCATTTGATCTATTTGCCCCTTCTTCCCGCAGTCTCTAAGCCTCTAGTGTTATTCTTGGAATGAGATTTGCCCCCTGAAAGGTCGACAGGCAGCATGGACTTTAGCCCAGCGAGGTTTCATGCCCAATCCCTCATCCCACCAACCTTCTCTGCTCCGCTGGGAGTCAAGGCCTTTTCTTCGTGCTGTGCGTTTCTCACACAGAAAATTAAAGCATCTCAATCCACAAATTGGTGCATTCTGTATCACAGCTGTCATTGTCATGATTGTAAAAACTAGAGAAAACCTTCCCCTCGTTTTCATTAAAAAACTTTTTTTCTTTTAATAAAGAAGGTTGCGAGTTCCCTTGCTACTCTTTTATCTTAGGGGATTCCTCATTAACTTTTCCAGTCCCTTCTCTCCACTGCAGGACAGCAGTTTAAACTACGTGCCTGAGAATTCGAACTGGAGTTACAAACAAGTGTTTGTGTTTATTTTATTTGTCAGAGTGCAGTGGCCGATTCAAAAGTCAAACCAAAGCACAAACTTCTTGTGGAGCGGGGCGCCCAGGGGCCTGTGGTCTAAAATGAAAATCGGATCATGGTTTTGGAAAAAAAAAATAAAACCCTCCAAAAACCTCACACAGCACACAGTGCATTGCTACAGATTTGAAAACATCTCCATGTTCCTTAAATGTTCTGCTAAGAGTACTAACAGGTCAGTCCACAGGAAATGCAAGATACGTTATATTTTAATCGGGGCACATAAAACACTGTCTAGAATGTTATGTTGCCCAGGGGAATGCAGTAAGCAGGGAACATTTACAAACTCCAGGTCAGTCTCCCCATTACATCACTGTGAAAAAAATAAATTTATGAGGTTAAATTATATGGATGTTATATATTGGAACTGTTAGCCCATTCCCAAATGAGAATGTTGGCTAAAATAGCCAGATTCCCTGAGAGAAATTTCTAAGCCTTTCTGTTGTGGATGTTTTTATGGTAACTTTCCACAAAAGAGTGAAGACTTACTCTTTGAAGATAATGAAATGAATTAAAGAAAAATGAAAAGTCTAACAAAAACAAGTCTAAATTCCACTGGTGAGGGCACCTAAAAGAGTTACTTACATTACTCTTCTCCAGAGATGATAATACAGAAGTTATTCTGTGGAACTTACTCATGATTTATTTGATCTATTCCTCATCTAAGTGATTGGAAACACAGATGTTGATGCTATAACTCTGCTTCCAGTAAATAATTCCTCAAAGGACTCACATTTGTTTAACCTTAGTCACAAGATGATAAAACTTATTAAACATTTATGGAAGCAGCAACACAATTCTGTTGGTTTATGTGTTTGGAGAGTTTGGAAACTCACTTCCCCAACTTTTCCACCTTCCTTTCACCTCTCTGAAAGGAAAATATCTTCAGGGGAAATTCCTGTACCTGGATTATGAAGATTTTTTTCCCCTTCATTTTTTATTTCTCCATTTGTGGCTGCAGTTTGACAGTAAACAGAAGGGCTGCCATGCTGATCTTAAGGAACAATAATTAAACCACGGGGACAGCAGACAAGGTGCTCCTATGGGATCCACCGAGGAAGAATAAAAACCCCACCAGGGAACTGTTTTTTTACGACTGCTAGCCTGCTTCTGAGATAAGCAAACGTTCACGTGTCTCACATGTATGCATTCATTTACCCATTCAACGACATTTACCAAGAGCCTACTATATTCAGCCCTGTGGGCACAAATAATCGGGGTATCTGAATATTCCAAAGGCTCTACGCACCTTGGATAACCCTTTGCTTGTTCATTCATTCATTCACGCATGCATTCAACCAAAATACCTCTGTGTTCCAGGAAATGTAAATGAAAGGGTCCCCGCGATTTATAAAATCCATCCCTGGCATGATATAACGTGCTGGATGGGTAGGAAGGCAGACAAGGAAACAGAAATCACAACAGGACATGGAGCTCACTTTCCGCCACTGCCTGTCTCGAATACGTCTCCCATCTAGTGCGAGTTTTCCTGTGCAGGGGGCGTCCTGGGGAACTGTGGCCCATAATGAGGAGGCCCATAATGAGGAGGCCAGGGTGCGGTGCCGCAGGGGAACCCCTAGGAAAATACACTGTGTTGGTAGCTTCATGTTCACAGGGAAAATCCCAAAGAGCTTGGTGGTGATTCCATTAGTAGCGCAGCGCTGGCAAGAACACATGCGTGTGCAAGATCCTCCACAAACACGGAACTCATGCGTAGTAGAGGCTTTTCACACCCTCCCGCAGACACTCACACTAAGCCCCACACCATGCCTGATCCAGCCGCCCATGAAACATACTCGCAACACACATAACACACGTGTTCACAACTCGCACGCACAATAAAACAGACCTGAGCACACATACACACTCAAAATACACACACAGCATACCCAACTCACACTGGGGAAGGTACACATACAATGTACCCAGTACATGAGGGTAAAAGACCCAACACACACATATGCACCCACACCAGTTGTAAGAAGACGCTAGTCTTGGTTATAAAAAGCATGTGGTACCTACCACATGGCCCTTCTAAACCCTGAGGTTTATTTATTTATCTTATTTATTTATGCTTCTATCCCCTGGACCTACCAGTGAGCTTCAATACATATTTGCTAAACTGCATTAAACTGAAGTTTAACTGCTTACAAGGTTAAATTGCTGGGTCGACTACTGTTAACAATTCACCCTGTAACACTTACAAACAAAATCCGGGGGCCCTTCCTTCTCTGACCAAATGCATCCACCACACCCCACGAGCTCAGCATCTGCAAAGCAATAGCTGTGCGCTCTGAAGCCAGATCCGATATGAACTCTGAGGACCGGTGCAATTTCCTTTATGTTATTCACGCTTTTCTGTTCCCTTCTCCCTGCTCTCCCTCCCACCCCAGGGCAGCTGCTAACAGTCTTCTTGACACACTTGAGATTCAAATCATTTTGATGGTTGAGTCATGCTCACGATTAGAATTATTGATATATCTCATTTACGTTCAGTTTACTTACTTCAAGTAGACATTTAGCAAGTGCCTACTAGGTGCAAACTAGCCAGTTACATTTTTGTAATCGAGAGGTCTACATCTCAGTGAAGGTAACAAGAATGTTCAAGATATGAAATATCATTTTCTCAAATGATTCTCTTGCTCAATGCAGTAAAATGTTCACATCAATACAGGATTGTGGGCAATTGTGAAAAATTTAAAACATGCTAAATGTCTATTAACAGAGGAACTGATAAATGAATAAAAATGTACATTCTCATGATGGAATATTATAAAATATATAAAAAGGAAGCCGTCATGTTTATTTTTTAATCTATCATCTCTCTCTCCCTTTTTTTTCTCTCCTTACCTATTTGAATAGAGCCCCAAACATAAAGTAAAAAAAAAATATAGTGTGAAATACTCACACATTTTTAAAACATATACGAAGGAATACTAATGTTCCTACCTACATACACACGCATACACAACTACAAATAATGAGAGATACGCACACCAGATTGTTGACAATGCCTGTCTCTGGAGAGAGACTGAGAAGGGAAATAATACGTATAATAATATTTGTTGAACACTTATTATGCACCACGCATCGCTCTAAGTACTTAATAAGCATCAACTTTTAAAACCCTCATAACAGCACTTGCAGATAAGCACTCTCCTTATGTCTGTTTCATAGGACGGAGGCACAGAGATTTTAGGTTTGGTGGTCAAAGAGGACTTAACTTTATCTGTAAAGTTTAATTCCTTTATATCTGAAATTTATTGAGCAAATGCAGTAAGCCCATCTTATTTTTGACAGTTCTTTCTCTGCTCTATCCCGTCTGCTTGACTATTTCTACCCAATACTAATAAAGAAAATATTAATGTTAAAGATAATAAAATAGGATGGTAATTTCCTTCCATTTCTCATTAGAATAACCTCAAATCAGATGGCTAGGCAATTTGCCAAACTTTGTATTGTTACAAAGATTGTAAAATATCACCCATAAAAAAATAAACAAATGAAAATGTAAAAAAAAAAAACTTACCACCAACCATAACTAAAAACAATTGTTGATTTTTTTTCAAGATCCTATCACGATTTCTGTTGTAAGCAACATTCTCCCTCCGAGACAGACCCCTTGAGTTTCATGACCATCTTTTTTCTCCTGTCACTCAGAGTACTCATTTAAGTGTCACCTACAATTAAATACGTACAAGTATGAGACATCTTTAGAGATCCTGACCATAAATATCACCAGGAAGTCCAAAGGGGAAATCTTCGAGGGTAGCTTTTCATTTGCTAAAATAAATAATGGGGCGGCGTCATTGCATGTGTTCCATATTTTTTGACAGCCAGGAAGAGTCATGGGGCCTCCAAGAGATTTATGAGCAACAGATGAGCAGCGTCTGACTTGAGGACACAGCCTGGAAGATGCTCGGAGTGGGTGAAAACCATCCCTACTGAGACGCCCCCGATGAACTGTGCTGGGGATTTTTGTGATTTTTTTCTACTTTTGTCTAAGAAAACAAGAATAGATTTGTGAAAAGGCCATTGTGGAAAGCCCAAGAGATTCTAAAAATCCTTTCTTGCTTTGATACAATTGACTTACTTCAACCTAAGGAACCTCTGAATTTCAGTTGATACCCTTGGCCTTCATGTATCTCTGCTGGACTACGTACTTTTTTTTTTTTTTTTTTTTTGTGACAGAGTCTCACTCTTTTGCCTGGCTGGGCTCAAGCAATCCTACTGCCTCAGCCTCCCGAGTAGCTGGGACTACAGGCATGCACCACCATGCCCGGCTAATTTTTTCTATATATTTTTAGTTGTCCAATCAATTTCTTTCTATTTTTAGTAGAGACGGAGTCTCGCTCTTGCTCAGGCTGGTTTCGAACTCCTGAGCTCAAACAATCCGCCCGCCTCGGCCTCCCAGAGTGCTAGGATCACAGGCGTGAGCCACCGCGCCCGGCCTACGCACGTTTTTTTATACAACTCTTTGCTGTTAACTGTGAGAAGCAACAATGCACAGTATCTGAGTACTTGGACTCCAACAGGCAGACCCAGGTTTCAACATCCCATTGAAATGCTTGTGTGATCTTGGTTAAACTACTTGGAATTTCCAAAACTTAATTTCCTTATCTATTCAATTGGCCAATAATAATAATATCCAGCTCGTGGGATGGCTGAGGCTACATATAAACAGCCTGAATGTAGTCAGCGCTTGGGAATGTTAGGCACAAGCTTAGTCCTTTGGTTGAGCCGTCACGCAGGTCGAGAATCGGCACCCATCAAGAGGATGACAATCACAATTAGCATCATTATCACCATCGTCACCATCATCGCTTTCACCACATTCTCCCACGGAAGCACAGATGCTAGACAGAAAGGGCTTGGAAGTCTGATTCCTGGGAGGAATCAGAAAAGAAAGAGAAGGAATCAAGGAAGGGGAAAAAAAAGAAGAGAAATCACTAAAAAAGTATGACAAAATATGAAAAAGACAGTAAGAAAGAGGAGGAAGTTCCAAAAAACAAAACCAGGTTTCCTGCCCTTGCATTCTATAGAGTTCTCAGAATTTTAGAGAGTATAAGAAATAAAGAATCAAGTCTGAGGGATTCCCTTTTTTCTTTCTTGTCTCACTGATCTGGTACCCAGGTCTCCAGCTGGCTCTAAGCAGGGAGAGCCCTCTGTACACATTTGCTAGATTGCCCGTCCTTCTCCTTAACTGGGGACTCTCTGGGCTCCCATGTCCGGTGCTAAGACCAGGGAGACAAATGCATAAATGCATGCTTTTCCCTGTAGAAATACAACCATTTCTAGCAACATAAGCAATTGCCATGATAGAGTGCGAGAAAGAGAGAGACTACCTATATTTTTTCTGTTGACTAAAAGTCAAAAGTGAAAATGGACCCCTCAGACAATTTTTAAAATGTGGTAAGTGCTTTGGTATTTGGGTGGGGGGGGCAGAGAGAGAGAGGCAGAAGAGAAGAGAACTTATATATATATATAATTATATAACATATTTTATATGTATAAAATATATAAAATTTTATATAATACAATATAATATATAAAATATATGTAAAATATTTTATATAAGGTATTTTATGTTATATATAAAATATTTTACATATAGTATATATAAAACATTTTTATATAGTATATATAAAACTATATATATTACATAAAATTATATATTATATTACATATGCACATAATTTTTTCCCTGTATCCTGTAATTCAAAGCCACAGTGGATGCTTAAGGCGCAAATTCATAGATGCATGGGCCTCACTCTCATCCTATGCAGTCAGAACCTCTCTTTAGGCTCTAGGTCGGGATCTGCAAATTTGCATTTAACAAGTTCTCCGAGCCATGACTATATCAAATAAAGGTTGAGAACCACTGCTCTACTTCTGTGTAAAACCAGGACATCATTCCCAGTTCCTCCATATCTGCGACATTTCCTGGGAGAGTAAAGCCCTTCCAGAGTTTCCCTCTGATATCCTGGGAAGGGAGGTTCCTTTGGGTTTTCAAAGGTTTTTTAAGTTTGAATGAAAGCCTGTGTCACTGGGAGTTCCTCTGACCTGGGTGTGACTTGACGGCCCTCATTCGCGGCCAGTCCCCTGGCCCTGCCCGGCGCCGGCACCCACTGTGCTCTCACATGTCATTCTACTCCTTCCTCACGGTTTGTGCGACATTCTTCCCCCGCTCCCACCATTTATTCCAGTATATGTTTCTTTGAAACAATTCCCTCTTTTTTATTGCCCTAAATAATTTTATTTTAAAACAAAAATTTATGTCACTATGGTCACAGTCAATGAAAAACCAGCCTCATTTGCCATAAATGGATGGTAATCGGACTATGAAAACCCAAGATTATTATTTCATTTTGTCCATTAAATATCGTTGCTTGCTAAGGTCTCTGAATCTGAGGTCTGCTCTTTCTGATGAACAAGATGAGAGAGGTGTTACACCCCGGCTAACACCACACTGATGCTTTCTTCTTGATTTACTCGAGGGGTTGAAATGGTATTGAAAATGGGGCATTATTTTCAGTATGCGACTCGATGCTACTAACCCACCACCCGTGGTGCGACAGCCCCCAGTGGGACAGTGCTGCGTCAAAAACATGTTCAAGGTTGGGCTTGCTTCCCTCATCAAAACTGCATAAAATTCTGGGAGGCTCGGGCCCAGGGGCCAGCCCTTAGAAGTTGCCACTGGAGGAGACGATGGTCTGAGATAGGGGTCTCCAACCCTTCACCCCAGACTCACACCTTCATCTCCTTGGGTTTCCTCACTTGGACTCCTAATAACCACATCACCGTCATCTATTCATTCTCTCCAACAGTATTTGAGTACCAACCATGTGCCAGGCCTCGTGGACATAAAGCAACACCATACAACAACTAACCTTCAAGGTCACAAGCTCAGAGTCATGGTGATACCTTTAAAAATTTAACATTTATTGAGCACTTATTGTATATGAGGCACTGTTCCAAGTGCTTTGCTAGTATTAATATTTTACTTCTTCCAACAACCCGAAGGAAGAGTTTTTATTATCTCTATTCTATGGATAAAGAAATCAAGGCATGAGAAGACTTACTAATTTGTTGATATAATAACTAAAATTATTGGCCACTTACCACGCGTGTACCAGGCATCGTGCTAAGTGTACTATCTGATTTATCTCAATTAATCCCTGTAAAAGCCCAATGAGTCGAGTCCTTCTATTAGGTCTGTTTTGCTAATGATGAAACAAACTCTGGGAGGTGAAGTTAACCAAGGTCACAGAAGGTGAAATGACCTTTGTCTGTGGACCCCAGGGTCCACCCCCTTGCCCAGGGGCTGCATGTGTGATAGGCCTGGGGAGAAGCGGGAAGGGGCCATTCCAGGACTCCAGAAAATGTGCTGGGAGAGGGGGGCCTCCTCCCCTGCACGGTCAATTCTAGAATAAAGGCGGCTCCAGTGCTTTTCCTTGTTTCCACTTTGGCTCAGAGGACAACAGACTGACAATTTTCAGGGTCTTGACAGCAAGACCCTTCTGTACAACTAGAAGAGAAAAACAGAAGAGAGAATCGGAGGAAATCTTAACGGGCTAAGCCAGTCCGATTCTGCGCAGCTTTCCGCAGTCTCCTCTCCCCACTCGCGCCCTGCCTGCAGGCCTGTGGTCGCCTTCGGGCCACTGCCCGGCTCCTCCACCATCAATCTGGTCCAAGACATCAAGGGTTTTTGGCTGGATTGATGCAGGAGACTGCTGAGTGGCTGACCTGCTTCCAACCTGGGTCCCTGATAAATCACGCGGCAGCCGCAAGGAGCCTGTAAAAACCCACGTCAGATCCTGACTCTCCTTGCTCCAGCGCCCTCCAGGGCTTCCCATCTCCATGGGAGCCCCAGCTCACCCTCCCTGTCTGGTCCCCAGAGGGCTCCAGCCCCGGATTTCCAGCTGAGGCCTGGCACCGTGTTCCCCAGTGGCGCACTTTCCTCTCTACCCCGTCGGTATCGCTTCCGCAGGGAGGGACCTTTCCTGACCATGTTAACCTGTGATGGCCCTTTCCCTCCTCTCCTTATCTTCATTGCCAATGCCACACCCTGACCCCCTCCATGCGGGGTGTCTGCTGGCTGGGCTGTTACCTGTGCCCCACTAAATGGAAGCTTCAGGAAGGCAGGTGCTTTGTCAGTTTCATTCAAGGTTGTGGCTCCAGCTCTCCCACCGGTGTACAGCCAACCTCCCATCATATTTGTTAAATAAAGGTCTTAACGCAGGCAGCAAAAAAATCCCAAAATGCTCTCCTGGATCCCAAAGCTCTTTGTCCTAAGGTATACCTTAACAGGCACCCAGCCAGCTCCCCTTCTTCCCGCTCTCAGGCACTTATCTGAAGGTGACAATTAAAGAGTGAACAAAGTGTTACCAGGAAACAGCCTGTAGCCTATTCCCATTAGCTTAACAAACCTAACTCCCTGCCTGGGGCCTGAGGAGATGACGCAGATTCCCCACGGGGGAGGGGCAGCTGGGAGCACCTGGAGAGCAGGCAGGGAGAGGCGGGGCCTGGGGACCAGAGATGCGGACACTCCACCCCTCCATCCCCATGAGCCACGCTCCGCGGGGCTCTCGGCTTAACCGGGAAGTCTGTGAATCCGTATCACCACCGAGCACGGTCTGTAAGAGGAATAAACACCATTCACCACACAAAGGGGTGTCGCTGCTCTTCAATTGAAGGCAGGTAATGTCGCAATGAACAAAATACAAGACTATGACTGAAATCACAGCCTTTGAGTCATTAATATTTTCTAATTTGATACATATTCAAAGTACAGCTATGGCCATAATTGGTACACAGGCCTGCCCAAATTTTTAGATGTGTGAAAGAGATTCTTATACTTGAGAGTAATTAATTAGTACACAAAGTAATACATTAATGAAAGTATTTATTTACAGACTCACGTATTCATTCCCCAAGAAATATTTATTTAGTGCCTAATAAGTACCAAGAACTAATGCAGGTGCCTAGATTTCTCCAGGAATTCCTACAGAAAAAAAAATAACAACAGTATGAGGAAGAATAAAAACATTCATTTTTGAAGAAGATCCTATATAAACACTGGGCCTGCATCCAGGATTTTACCAAAATCACATTATCTAATCTTCACAACTAAAATGTGAGGTAAGCAATATCCTTGTCCCCATTTGACAGGTGAGTAAACTGAGGTGCAGTGAGGTTAAGAACCTGCTTTCTGAGTGCACAGCTGGAGGAGCATGCAATTGGACCCAGGCTCTTAACATTTGCCTTTGCACAGCCTCAGCGATGCCACTCACCCCCACACCAATCTCTAGAGGCTGGGCATGTGTCTTATCTCCAGGTGCCACCTCTCTCGTCCTAAGCACCCCACTCACCATCACTGAGGGTCCGGATAAGCAGACTGGGTGGGTGAACACGCCCAAGTTCATCACTACCTCTGAAATACAGCAAGAGCCTATGTTCTACCAAAAACCAACTCAGATCACATCATTTCCCTGCTTGAACCGCTGCAGTGAAATCGCATCTCACCTACTACTAGATCAAGTCTAGAAGGCCACCTGTGACCTGCCCCCTCCCACCTTTCCTACCCCATATCTTAGTGCTGTTCTCATCTTAATCTGCTCCAGCCACAGCGGCCTCCTACGTATTCCTCAAACATGCAAGTCAGTTCTGGCCTCAGGCCCTTGGCACTCACTGCTTCCTCTGCCTGGAATGGTTCTCCCGCTCTGTGCTGGCTAGTCTCTCACTTTTTGTTCAGGTCTGATCAAATCACCACTTGAGAAACACCATCCCTGACCACTCTATATAAAATGGCAAGCCTCTATCACTCTCTAGCCCATTAATCCTGATTTATTTGTATGAAATGCAATTAGCATGATTCAATATTATATTATATATTTATTTGTTCATTAGCTTTTTGGTCTCACCAACAAGAATATTAGCTGTGTGGAGGGCAGAGACTTTTCTATTTTTTTCCTACGGCTATATTCCCAGCACCTAGAACAATATCTAGCACATAAAAGGTGCACATCAATATTTGTCGAATGAATGAATGCTTGAATGAACATACACACACACACATGAAAGAACAATCCAGAAAGAGCCAGCTTTATAAAATAGGAGTTGGCCTGAAGATTCTATATGGAGATGCCACTAAAGGCAGCATCCTCCGTCTGTGCTCTCGATATAACCCCACAGGTTCAGACGTCACCGCAGATGCAAGGGGAGGGACACCAGGACCTGAGGGTCCTTCCATGACAAATCACTGTGGCTATTCTAGATGAACTCTCACAATAGGCTGAGTGCATGGGCCCTGAAAGCAGGGAGAGCTGAGTTTTAAACTCATTGCAATTATCCTGCAAGTTACTCAGATCCCAACTAGTAAACTAGGGATTGTGCCAGCATCAAACACACAGGAATGCATGAGGAACAAACTCAGCTCAGGTGCCCTCCTTGAGAGGTCTCTCTGACCATCCAGATCACCTCTGTTGTCTCAACTCCTGCTTTTATAAAAGTATTGTCATCGTGAAGCTGTTTGCATATGAAAATTACTTTTTCCTTTATAAACTTACTTGTATGTTCTCTAACTTCCCCCTGCTAGAAGGGCAAGATCCCCAGGAATGATACCTGTCCTATTCACCTGCAGGTCCCAGGTAATAGAATAGAACCTGGCACAGAGTAGGAACTTAAGAAATAAATCCTGTTTAAATGAATTAATACAAATATATAAAGCACTTGGTAAAGTGCCTGCTATACAATAAGCATTTAATGTAGTGACAAATATCATTGTTACTGTTGTTATAGTTGTTGCTGATGCTATAAATACTATTTCTTGGGAACTTTTTTTTTTTGAGCTGGTGCAGTGTTCCAAACAGCCCAGCATGAATCAGCCTCAGGAAAAGAGGCTAAACCACTACTCAGCCATTGTATTTGCAGTTTTAAAATTCAAAACGCATCCATATCTGATTTCTTTTAAGCCCTGAACCCCGAGTCCCATGATGATTGGTGAGTTGTTTGTTTGTTTCTCTTCCAGTATAAAGTTTCCATGGTCTGGCTATTCAGGGTAAAGACACACTATTCTCCTGTATCCCTGAGACACCTAACAGTTTTAGTGTACTTTCTCAGCCCTAGTCTCAGATAATACTTTCAACAAACCTGGAACATAAGGAGATCTATGCTTGCTCCCATTTTACAGATTGGATAAGTGGAGGGCAGAAATTTGAGCAACTGGCCGAAGTTGACACAGCCAACAAGAAGTAGACCTAGAGATTTGAACTTGGATCCGTCTGACTCCAAAACTCACCTTCTTACCTGTGCGTGAGATTTATCTCTAGCACTTGCCCTGGGCTACATAACTGGCATGGGCAAAGCTGCATCCAGAACCCAAGTCACTTCCCTGTTGCAGCCACAGTCTCGAATCTAATCCCAAGGGGAAAAACAAGAAGAGGCACAAAGCAATGTACCAAACTTTCTAATAAAGGAAAATAGCCAAAGGCAATTCTGATATAAAACGCATTTACAGCTCTTCATTCTGGCATTTCTTCTGTACCAAATGGTACCGCACGCATGGAATAGATTTAACTCTTCTCTGCGGCATCGTCTTGGCCCACAAGCTATTCATATCTCCCTGGAGTAGAAGAGAGGCTCCTAAATACATAGAAAATTCCAAGGATCTGATAAATTGAAGTGATTTAAAGGAAGCCCCATGCAGTTTATATAAAAATATTTACATGCCATTGCTCTCACTTATGTAAGTCGTTTTTCCCCTATAGAAGACCTCGACCCTCTGTCTCATTTTTGTATCTCCCACGTCACCAGATTTCACGGATTTTTCATGATGCAGTAAAGCATTATGGAAGTTTCTTTCAAATTCATTACAAACAGAACGGCTGCTGCCGACTCTGTATTTATCTCATTCCACCCTTCGTAATTATTTTCATTAAAAACAGTAACTGTATTCTGCTCACCTTAATATCTAAACTACATAATTTCCATAGAAATGGCTTAGATGTAGCTTTAAGAAGAAAGCTCAGGGGTGATTTTAGAGTATTCATTGAGTTCTGAAAGCACCCAACTAATTAAGACCAGTGATCTTAATTTTTGTACTAACAGAAACTGCAGAATGCTTTTTTTTTTTTTAAAGCACCTTAGTGTCTAGTAGCTTTATGTAAGCATGAGGCCTTTCCTTTAGCATAAATGGACACTACAGCTTTTCAATTAAATTAGTCTTTGGAGAGAGATGCAAAAGAGCTAAAAAGATCCTTAAAAAATCTTCCCTGCTTCACCGCTTCTCATCTGCCAAGAGGAGATGTTTAGTTAAAATGCAATGCTATTTTCTTCGTACTCTGCCGAAACAAAGTTTTCTATCTTGAACCCCGAGCTAGTTATCTTTCAAAGAGTCTTGAGGTTTTTCTTTTGGTTTGCATGTCCACATTTGGTTTTCTAAAACTATTTTTTAAGATGTGTTGTGCATTATATTATACTATATCTTTGTGCATCCAGAGAGACGTTCATTAGACTCTGTTTCAGGTTAGGGTAGTAAGTATGGTGATACTGAAATTGTATTTTAAATAACACAGGTAGAAACAGAATTCTCATTTAGATGAGCAAAATTCAAGACAAATGCTTTCAAACATGATCCAGGTATTTTTTTTTCCATGTAATTTCTCTAAACTCATTATCTCTAAAACTTTTGCATTGTGCATTTCCCTGTTGTTATGCGTAGCTAAATAATACTGATATATTAATAATAGGATTATCTGGCTATGCCTCCTGAATTTTAATTTCTAAAATTTTAAATAATTTTAGGCATTGCTTTGACATCCCAGAATATTTGAGGATGCCCAGAGGACATCTTTTTCTACAGAGAGAATGTAAAAGATTGAGAGAGGCACCAATTGGAAATTTCAAATGGCCATTTAATGACTTTCAAATGCCTCCAAATTATTTAATCATTTCATTCACAGAGTTTGCTTTGGAAACAAATATATCAGCAATTCCCACTTGCATCTCAGATTTCTTTTCTGTGTGTCTGTGTATGCACATAATGTCTTCAAACGGACCTGAGTCCGATACTCTCATGATGATTTCCCGGACAAAATGAGTACGAGTACAAATACACCCACACTCCTGGAGATGCTCTAGATTAACGTACGAGTTAGAGTTGAAACCATGTGTTTGCAGAGAAATTTTCCTATTCATTTGCAGACACAGTCTGAGTGGACAATTAGGCTCTAAAGTCTCTGATTTTTATTATCTTTTCTGAAAGACCTGGTGTACCTTGCAGTCCACTTTAAATGCTATCCCTATACCTTCTCCTGCAAAAAAGTTCCTGAAGCAAGTTACTGAAAGGTCAGTAATAGGAAAAAAAAGAAATTATAAATTTAGTGAAAACAGTGTTATACAACAGAGGCCTGCAAATATATGGTGTTTTTTTCTATTAATACAATATCCAGGTAATCAAGTAAGCACTCTCAAAGAGGTTTTTCTTATGTGATTAGAATGACTAAGCTCCTTCCTTCATAATCAAAAAGTTCTTTGCCAAAGATCACCCTAAGGAACATGAGAATTTCTAACTTTAAATGGAACTTGAAAAACTTTAAAAATTTTTAAAAACACAAATTGCTACAAGTTACTTAAAAATGGATATAAAATCTACTTCTAGAGTGCAGAGGCTATAAAGACAGAAAAATAAGCTCCCTTCGATTACAGACTACAGTACAAGATATTCTGTATTTATCACAACATTAGAAAATTAAAATACATTTCTCCCAAAGAAGTAAAAATATGACAGCGTCCTCAACTTGCAAAGCAATAAAATTATTTGTGTGTCAAGCTTCTTTTAATACCACTGTGATATTTTTTATAAAAAGTCGTACAATTTGATTGTAATTAAATATGTAATGAAAAAGCACTGCTTCAGGGAAGCGATGCAAGACACTCTCTAACTGTTAGTTTAATGTATTTCCAACTGACTTTGAATCAAATGAAAATGATACTCTGTGTATGCCTGGTCTTAATATAGAATTTGTTAGGCAATTCTGTGTTTTTTTTTAAGGGGACCTGGATGGACGCAGGCATTGCCTTTGAAACAGTGGCTGAGTCTTCCCAGAGCATGACATTCCTAAATAAAATTGATAGTACAAGTGCAGAGATGGAAGGGAAGCTCGACTTTGGACATTTACCTCGTGTCAGCTAATTACAGACACAGCACAGACATGAGCAGGGCCTAGATTTCCTTCTTGGCTGACTTTCCTAAGCTCAGCTGCAGTGATGTGCAGAGGTGCATCATTTCAATGGCCTTAAATAGCGCCAGGCTCAGTCCCCGTTTAAAAGCTGCTCAATGGAGAGCACAGTTCCCAAGCCCCTGGGAAGGGAAACAGACCAACCCAGGTATGTTATCCAGTTGGGGAAATTTCATCACATGAGTTAGAAGTCAGCTGGGATGAAAAGAAAGCATAAACCACTTTTGGAGAATGTGACAAAAGTCAAGATGCTTCCGGGACAGATCTCCCAAAGACGCCTGGGAGGTATTTCGTGAGGGTTAACCTTTCCCAAACCATAGGCACAGAATCTGCTACTGGGAGAAAAAGAAACACAAAGTGGGAGGAAAATGGTAGAGTCTTTTTGAGGAATGTTTCTACCCTCCCCAAAGGTAGCCTTCCACAGCCAACCCCCCGAGCCTCAGAGAAGATTTTCACCATCAAGAGGTTTCCCAGACCCCCCTCTCCCTTACCTGGTTTTCGCTAGAACTCCCTGTCACTTGCAATCTCCTGATTAGGGTTAACGTATTGTGTCCTGATATGGCAGATTAAAAATGAAATCAATAAATGCCTAAAATAAATGGGCTTTTGAGATGTCCCATTCAATCTGGGTCTTTAAGGGTGAGGTGAGAGGTGGGAGGAGGAGGGGGGAGAGGACCACTTAAGCATCAATTTCAATCCAAACCCGGTGTGGACGAAGCGATTGCAAGGTATCTGTCCTTCCTTTCTCAGAGATCTGCCTTAAATAACAAGAATAGCCAGAACAGTTTGTGTTGCTGAGACCCTTTGGGTTTTATTGCGTGTTGTGTATACGTGTGTGTGTGTGTGTGTGTTCCCATTCATCTGTTAAAATCATACTGTTTGAGTATGCGAAGGGGTCTACAGCATGAGATATTTAAATGTTCAAGGTGTGAACTTGTCTTTCTGAAGGTTGTTTCAACGAAATGAGAGAGCCAGGGTCCCGAATCTATCTGATTCTTATTCTCTCCAATCCTGTCCCTCTTGCCAGTACATTAAAGGTAAACTTCATCCTGAGCTGCCTGCCCTCGCCCTGGCCCCTGCCCCGTGAGTTGAGATTTCTGGGACCTCACCCCATGGTAATCCGGAGTCCTCACTATCATACTATCATGAGGTAGAAAAAGAGCTCTCCCAGGTCATCTCTGCTCTACTGCAGTAGTCAGAATTGCCCCTGCTGAATATGTTTCCCATGTAAATAACCTGTGCTATTAAGGTGCAAATTGCAACTTTTAAGTAATGATTGCTAATAGTCTAATGTTTACTGCCACACAAGGACATTCATGAAAACAAAATCTGCATTATTCATCTCCATATTAAATAAACAAAATAAATTAAGGGAGCTGTTCTTTCCTGCAAGACTCTGCTGAGATCTGGATTATCAGAAAAGCTTCTGAGACTCAGCAAGAAGAAAACATCTCATCGTTGTGGGTGGGCAGGAGCAGAATCCTGCAACTTACATATATATTAGATATTCACATGTCCATGTTCGCAAAGGTTTTGTGCTCTATTTTGCAATTGGTTGGCATCCGTATAAAAACAATAGTTCAGGATTCTGAAATAAAGTATGTATTATACAGGCACGTGGACAGAGGCTGAGATAGACTGCAGTGAATAGAAGCGTTATTATAAGTCCACAATTTTAAATTTTTAACCACTCTGCATCCTGTAAACTACAAACAAAGCAAAACACTGTTCTGTTTTATTTCACTTTCCTGCCATCTTCTCTATCTTTTCTAAAATGGATATCGGGGAAAGAGGCTGGTACAGAATCTGGCAATATTTTCAGGTAAAAGTGGATGCATTTTAATGGTGAGTGAAATATACATCCTAGGAAGCAAGCATACATACACGTACATGAACCCCTGGGGTACTGTAGGCTGCTTTCTAAACTTTTCTTCTTGCCCTAAGTCATAGCATGGTGGAACAGCATAACTTAAGAAATCCAGGAAGAATGATATTTTGGAGGCAAATATTCTGACTTAGCTGTTTCTTAAAGAGAATTGCCTACCTCACAGCCCTTTCCCCCCAAAAGAGGGAAGAATGTAAGAAATAAAGACTAAAATTCCCCATCACTTATTATATCATCCTGCTTCTTCTATTTCAATACCTGCTTTATTAGAAAGTTCTGTAATTGATTCCTTGAAACAGGGAACTTAAAACTAATAATGCAAAGGAATCAAATTGCCTGCAATAGTTCTTGGGAAAAAGCACTTCGGGAGAGCCTCAGCTCTGATGCACTCACAGGCTTTTTCTATCTCCTGTTCTTCATTAATCAAGCTAGAAATCAAACTTTCAACATCAGTCCTTGGGCATAATTACTTGAAGTTATACATTATGTTTAATTTTTAGCAGTGATAAAAGTTAGTACGGCCATACTCTTAGAACCCCACCTTTTCCTCTTCCCTGGTTGTTAACTGGCTAAAGAATCTCAAAGTGGCTAACTTTACTTGTGAATAACCACCCCAGCTAAAAACAGAGTAGGGCACTGATGACCTCAGAGGATGGGAGAAACACTACATGAAAAACTATCTGCTCTATTAATATGTGAGCAAATAAACATAGTAAGAGGGGCCTCGCTACGTACGATATGAATTATTCTCTTTCAGCTTGAAAAGGGTTTCCACTTCTTCCAGTGAAAATGTCATGAAAACAAACATATAAAGACACCAAGAACAGACCAGAAAACTGAAACTATAGTCACAAGTTTCTGACACACCACACACATACACGCATACACACGCACACTACGATAAATAGACCAGCCAGCACAAATAGAGACAGCTTAATGAAAAGGATGTAATTTAAATAATGTGATACAGCATTATGTTACGTACACCTGGATCCTCATTGATCAGAGGATAATTATAATCAAAGTCGTGCAATTCTGAGCAATGCACTTTTTGTAATGAGCTTACTAAAGAAGACATGTCCAGTCATTCTGGTAATTTAAATTACTGCCTAGTTGTTGATGGCCTTTACGGGAACAACAAGGAAAAAAAAAGAGAGAGAGAGTAATTTTCAGGGCAGTATCACTTCTTGCTGGACTGTAGCCCAGGGTTCTCTTTCGGGACAACAATAAGGACGTTATCTCTAATAATCTAGCTACACTCAAACTTACGTTGCCAGAACCTGATGCAGCAAGCTCACTCTTCCTAAGTCTCAAAAGCCATTGCACACACCCAACGCTGTCAGATTGCAAAGCAGTGTGAGTCTTAAAAAATAAGTGAGTTAAAAGCAGAAAGAGACAGGGGTAGGAGGGAGGAATTGTTTTAAAAAGAAATAGCTGGAGTTGAAAAAAGAAAACCTCACTGATGAGGCAAGTTCCAAATATATATGGCACTAAAAATATTTTAATTATTTTAGTCTTAGGAAAACAATTGGAAAATATACGAATCAACGCGTTATAAATGATATTTCCGCATGCCAATCGAACCAACCTACAAATGGTTACGGAAGCAGTTCTGTGTTCAGAAGGGAAGATAGTCGTGGATGTTTCAAAACACATATATTGTCATTCAGGCTGGAATCAGGCAACTATGGAGGGTGAGTTTGATGGTCCTGCATGTTCAGACACAATGCCCACTTTCCCCAGATTCCGAACTAACTTTGGATTTGTTCTAAGGATGACTTTGCAAAGTTTATTAAAGTGTTCCACCGAACTTCTCCCTATGTTTTGCTCGAGTTGGAATAGAATGAAATGTGGAGGTGTTTCTGCAAGAAGACCAGCCTTAACTAATGCTGCCTAAACCAAGAGGGCAAAGACAGAGAGAGGGAAAGAGGAAGAAAAAAAAAACAACAACAAAACTCAAGCTTTTTGCTAAAGCCCTGATTCAACTAAAGGACACAAAGAAATAAAAACGCCCACATTAAAAGCCAAACAAGATAATAATTGTGCATGTCTGGCTCTGAATATAGAGGGCAAGGCTTGCGTCACTGGCACTCTGAGTTACCATGGTGAGTGATTTATTGATATATATCAAGAATGAATAGATCAAAGGCAGCGAGATGACAGGTGATCAATCAAATGTCAAATCAAAACTAGCAATCAAGTGGAAAGCTGATTTTTCAGTGGGTGGGTCTGGCAGGAGAAAAATGAACTTTCATATTACACTTCCGAGAAACAAAACCCCAGCATACTATTAAAAAAGCAATTAAGCAACCCAAAAGAAAAAAAATCCCTTAGAAGGTCTATTGTGCTGATCCATTAACCTGTTCCTATCTTTTTTGGGGGGTGGGGGGTAAGCATTGAGATGGGATAGTTCCTACCAAACAAATCAATCCACAAAGTTTGCAACTCTCTCTCCCTAGGCAAAGAAAATCCAGAGTTGCTTAAATTTCTATGGGGAGCATTCCCCCCACCTTTTATTTTTAAAGCGAAAGGAGAGTGTTGATTAGATTTCAGAACGTGGATCCTTTTAGAAAACATATGCAAAGACTCATCCATTTCCTGAGGTGTTTTTTCCACCTTGGTGATCAAAGCTAAACTCCCATTGCTTGCCCCAAAGCCAGCCTGCAGCCCAGGTCTTGGGCATGCCTCACACTTCAGCGCCCCAAGCCCCAGCGAGAGGAGACGCTGTCCCCGGAGGCCAGAAGCCCCTGGCACTGACCACTCGGAGGGATGCGGGGGTGGAGGGGCTGTCTCCCTACTCCGCACCCCAAATCCTCAATATGATTTTGGCCCAAGAGGCAAGAAACAGACTGGGAGAAAGTTAGGGGTGGGGTAGAGGGTGGAGGAAAAAAGTTTAATAAGGGAAGGCTTGGTGGGATAGCTCCCCCCCACCCAACCGGAGCCTGGAAGAGGAGGATGTGGGCGATCAGAGAAGGAGAGAGAGGACGGGGTTATTGGAGGGGCACCCGGGAGCGAACTCCCCCGAAAGCGTAAGGGGGTGGCGTCCCCGGGCACCCAGGGGCGAGGAGGGCGGGCGAGGAGCGCGGCGCGCCGGGCAGCCCGGGCTGGGCAGCCCCGAAGCGGAGCCGTTTCTCTTACCTGCCGCCCGCTTGGGTGCCTGCTGTTTCCTCCTTGGCATCGCTCTACTTCGCTCCAGTCCCACTTCTGGCGCCCCAGCCCCGAGCCGCGCGCGGGGGCCCGCTGTCTCTCTGGCCTCTCTGGGTCTCCTCCGCCTCTTGCCCGGTGGCTCCTAGGACGTCACTCGGCCTCTGTCCCCCTGACGATCCCCCCTGCAACTCCTCCACCACGGGCCAGAGACCCCCCTCTCTGGATGGCAGACACGGGTGGCTTGTGCCGGCTGCTTTGAAGTAGAGGTTGGTTCTGCCTTGTTTGTTTGTTTGTTTTGGATTTTTTTTCCTTTCTCTCTCTCTCTCTTTCTCTCTTTCTCTTTTTTTTTTGTTTTGGCTTTTGGAATTTTTTTTTTTGTTTTTGCTTTTTTTTTTTTGGTGACTGTTGAGACACTTGATTTCTTTATTAAACATCCAAGACCGGGTTCAGATGGAAGGGACGAGGGGCGCACACGCGCCACACGCACACGCGCGCGTAAAGATAAGGAAAAAAGGCAATCCTGGGAAGGTAGTGGGTTTCTTCTTCTTCTTCTTCTTCCTTCTCCTCTTTCCCTCCTCCTCCTCCTCCACCTCCTCCTGCTGCTCTTCCTCCTCCTCCTTGCCGATCTCGATGGCGGATCCGCGCAGGGGGAGATCACTCACTGTGGGTTTGTGGCTGCTGTCAGATCCCCGTCTGTGAGTGATATGCGAGAGGACAGGAGCGGGTTTTGGAAAGACTGCAAATCTGGAATTCACTCACACACACACACACACGCAGACACACTCACACGCACTCACACACGCACGCACTCTCGCTTCCTCGCACACACGCACTCACACCCCCCACGTATGCACACACACACAAACACGCACACACACTCGCACACACACACAAGACAGGGCGAGGCGATGCCAGCAAACATCGATCCCGCTGAACAAACTGAACATTAACAAACTCCTCCTCCTCCTCCTCTCCCCGCGACCTGATGACAGGGAGAAATTTACTCCCCAGCCGCAGAGCGCCAGGCAGAGGGAGTCTATTAAAGGGACAGTGTCCCGCCGGGGAGCGGGGCGGGGGGCTGGGGGCCCGGGCGGGATCCCTCTGTGCGCCCTCCTCGCTGGGGCCAGGGCGTGCCCGGCAGGCGCGGGGACACCCCTCCGGGAGGAGGAGGGGCGGAGGAAGGCCGGAGGTGAGCAGTGAAGGGTGCCTGAGAAAGGGAGGCAGGGTGCTGGCCCAACTCCAAAGCTGGGAGGCCGGGAAGGGAGACTCAGAGGGTCAGAGTGACTGACCGGCAGGAACCATCAGCAATTTTAGGGGAGGAAGAACTTAGGTTTGCTTGGGGTGGGGGAGGGGGAGAGAACATTATCTGGTCATGACCTCCATCCTCTGTCTTAACCTGACCCCCCAAAATGTCCTCCCCACACCCCCTTAAGTCTAATGTCCCGGTCCCTCCCACCTTCTTGCTAATCAGTGGGTGCTCATAGAATAGAAACAAAAAAATCTCCCTTCCTACTTGACAGTCTAATCAGGTAGTTTTCTTTTTGTTTCCTTGGAGCAGTACTTACCAAGCACCTACTGTGTGCCTGTTCTGGAGACACCCGCAGCAGCCGTAGAGAAAGGGAAGGACCTGGCCCTCTTGGTGTTTATATTCTAGTGGGGACAGCAGGCAAGTGGCCCCCACTCTGATTTCCAGTCTTTGCTTAAATGTTGCCTTTTCCCAGAAGTCCACCTTACTTAAAATGTCACACACACACACACACACTCTCTCCCCATCCCGTTGCTCCATTTTGTTTTTCGCTACAGGACTGATCAGTATTGCACGTGTTACCTGCAGTTTTCTATTTTGTTTGTTGTCAGAGTTCCTCCTTCAGAATATAAGCTCCGTTGGGAAGAGGGATTTTTGCCTCTTTGTTCTGTTGTATCCTGAATTGTTGGCAAAGCGCAAGACATGTAGTAAGTACTCAATAAAATATGTGTTGAATAAATGAAAAGTAAACAAACAGGATAATCTCAAGAGTGATAAGCTCCAGGAAGATGTTAAAATTGAGTGCTGTAATAGTGCCCCAAAGAGGGGGTAGGTAGCTCTAGATTCAGTACAGGTGATGTCATTTGAACCCATACAGAGTGAAGCTAACATGGGATTATTAAGTCCCGCTGTGGGCCAGGCGCCAGGCACATTGCAAGGTGCTGGGAAGAGGTCTATGAACGGGATGAACCTGGATCCCACCCTCAAGGAGCATTCCTTCCCGGGGGTGGGGGGAGACAAACAAGGGACAAGCGGTGTAGGCTGGGACAGAGGTGTCCGTGGGAGGGGCAGTTAACCTGGACTTGGAGGAAAGAAGGATGGTTACTAGGCAGGGTTTCACAGGGGGGGTTAAGTCAAAGCTGAGTTTTAAATGTGGGGAAGGCATTAGGCAGAAAGGGAACTCTGATACCGATGCCCTCAGATTAAAAAGACAGGTATTGTCTAAAGCTTCTGCTTCCTGCATGAAAATTTCCTGAGGCCCTTTGTTAAGATGCACATACCTGGTCCTTACCTTGGAACAAGATTTTCCAACCCAGGCATTATTGACATTTTCAGCAGGCTAATTCTTTGTTGGGAGGGGCTGTCCTGTGCGATGTAAATGAGGTCTGTGGTCCCCAACCCCCAGGCTGCAGCCCAGTGCCGGTCTGTGGCCTGTCAAGAACCAGGCCGCACAGCACCGCCTGAGTTCCCCCTACCCTCATGGAAAAATGGTCTTCCATGAAACCTAGAACCCCAGCCAGGCCCCAGAGCAGGTGAGCAGCAGGAGGGGAGGGGCAATCAAGCCTTCATCTATATTTATAGATGCTGCCATCCCTGGCATCACCGGCCTAAGCTCCGCCCCGTCCCCTAACACCCCGCCCCCCCTCGTCCGTGGAAAAATTGTCTTCCATGAAACCAATCCTGGTGCCAAAAAGGTTGGGGACTGCTGGCTTAGGAGCATCCCAGGCTTCTGCCCACTAGATGCAAGGCCTCTCCACTCCAGTTGTGACAATGAAAACTGTCTGTAGACATTGCCCAATGTCCTCTGGAGAGGTGCGATCAACATGGTCCCTGGTTGAGCACCACTGCCCTAGACCTTCCGAATCAAAAACTGCTGGAGGAGGGCTTGGAAATCTGCATTTTGAATATGCAACCCCCACTCCTCGCAAGTGAATTTCTTATTCATCCCAGTTGGAGAACTTCTGCCTCCAAAAGCCTTTGTTCTTTTGGAATCAGACATTTTCAATATTGGTAACTATAAAGCCAAGTCAGGCTCAAATGTTAATATAATTTATGGGTTCAAGGGGTGACATTGCTATTGTACATTGTTATTGTGGCCATTGTGATGGGGCGTCACCTGTGCCCTCTCCTCACTACCCACCCTTCATGAACCTACCGCCAGTGAGGGGAGACCAGTCTGATCGGGGCTACCTCCCACCTGCAACCCACCCACTCAGCACCTTTGCCCTTCCTCATGGCAAATTACCAGGCGCTTATTCCATAAATATCTTTCTTAACAGTTCTTTTGGGCTATATAGGAAACTTAACTCTCCCCACTCTACTTCTCAGCCACAATGTGTTACTGTCACTGTTTGTAAAGTGCTGTTTAATCATTTTTAACATCTGCACATGTTTCTCCATCTCACATGTGTGGTGCAAGTTGTTAACTCACCTGCCCTAAATCACCCAAACGGCCTCCACCCACGACCAACCCCACCCAATCCCAGCCTGATCCTTAGGCAACTGAGGCACAAAAAACCCTATTTCATAGTTGGCAATGTCAGCAAAAAAGCGGTAATTCTAATTGCCCAATACACTTGTACGGAGCCCTGTGCTAGGGCTCATAGCCTATTGAGTAGAAACCCTACAGGCCTGTAGTCAAGGAACCAGTTATAGGATGAGGACCCCAGGCCGGAACACAAAGGGGACGGAGGCTGCAGCAAGCTCACCGCGAACCTGCCATGTTCCGTAGAAGCCCCACATCTGTTGATTTGGTGTTTGCGTTACATCCAGCCAATCATTTAACAAACATCTACTGCGCGTGTTAGGTGTGCCAGGTATTGCCCAAGCACAGGGGATGCTGGGATGCACAGGGTAGGATCTTCACCTTCAAAACCTTCTGTTATTATAACATCCAGAAGACTGGGAACTAGGAAAGAGACCATTTGCGAGCTGGGGCTGGGGAGGGGATTTATATTAATAATAACTCTGCAATACCTACCTTCTGGTTGGCTACCAACACATTGGTGCTTCCACACTTCTGGAGTGTTCTTTTATTAATTTGTATTTCTTCCTACTGCTACCAATATGGAGTAGTTAGTTATCCACAAAGACGATTTTGGCTACACCGGTGGGACGCATAACACAATGGTACCCAGATGTTGTCGAGTGTTGTAGACGTGTCATTAAATCGCATTGAGTCATGTAGTAAGAAAGTTAATACCTTCCAATTCTCTTTCAATATGAGAAAGTCTCCACTTGGTGCTAGGGTTTCTTCTATACCTAACATTTGCTAACTTCTATTTTTCAACCAAAACACCACAGATCTCAGGCTCAGAAGCTTGGGAGGGATAAGAGTATCTAGATAGACTTTTTAAAAATGGTTTGTTTTCACTGAATTTGCTTTAGGGTTACCTTTTATTTTTAGTAAAAGATACTGCTCCTCATGCATAATAACAATCTAAAGTTTAAACACATTTAGTTGAGTTTTAAAAATAGATATAGTTGAGGAACCAGAGAGGGTAAATAATGGTTCAGGTGGTGTGTGGAAATGGCAAAATGTGAGAAAAGGTGGCTTAGGCATTGCTGGAGTTGGCAAAATACTGTCCTAAGCCACAGATGCTGGCACTTTTGGAAACTTCTTCCAAAAGCTGGTGTCTTGGAAGAAGCTGTGTTTAAGGCTCCAGGGAGCGTAGCTTTCTAGAGTCCAACACTCAAACTTTGGGATGTGTAAGGGCATGAACTGCTTGGAATGACTCAACCCTGTCTTCCAGAACAGTTGTTCCCACACTGGTTAAACATAAGAATCACCTGGGGATGTATTTTATTTTATTCTTTTTTAAGATAAGCCCAGGCCCTATTGTAGACTTATTAATTAGATCCCATGGTGGGGCCAGAAAATCTGAAATCTTTAAAGTTCTCAGTTGATTCTGATAAGGTGCCAGGCATGGGGACCTTTCCTGGACAAAAGTTGAATTTTGTAACAAGTGAATCAAGTTTGCAGCCTTTATTTGCACACAAGGAACAGAAAGGGCACATGTTCTTGGATTCATTCAAAAGGGTGGGTTGAAAAGTCCTCTCATTGCACCCACAGAAGCCTGTGCGTCCCCCCATCAGAGCACACATAGTATTGAAGTTGCTGTCGTTGCTGCTGTTGTGTTGATGGTCTTACTGCTGGGCTCCAACCCAATGCAGTTAAAACAAATATTCGCCAAGTGCCCGCCTTGTGCAGGGCACTGCTCTAATCACTGCGCTTTGGGGTAGGCTGTGAGATTCTTGGGCGTGGGGAGAATGTCTTAGTTACCGTAACGCCTCCTGTACAGGTTTTCGGGGCTTTTGCACGGACTCTTCCCTCTCCCCAGATTCCTCCCCCAGACCCGTTTTACGTCTCCACTCTAAACTCGCATGCTGCCTCCGTGGCTACCCCATCTGTCCCACTCTTGTTCTGGGAGTGTCTTCTTCTTCATGTATTTGCCTGCTTATTGTCTGTCTCCCCAGATTAAAATGTAAGTTCTATTCACCTCAATACTCCCAAGCCCAGTGCAGTCTTGGTGCTCAGTGCACATCTGTGGAACCACCGAATATGAAGCTGAGCATACTTGCCAGGTGTACTTAAAAATACCTTTGGCCCAAGAGGGTTTTCCTTAGATACGGACAGACAGCATTCTAGCCTGTGTGCCTCTTGTCTCACTGCTGCCCTTCCCTCGACCTCCCTCCCTTTCTCCCTGTCCTCTCTCTTGCCCTTTGCATCTTCCAGGTCCTCCCGTAAATACCACCTCTTCCAGGAATCCCTCCTGGTGGACCTCGTGTGATTCGAACCTCTCTAGTCCATATCTTTTCACAACAAAGAGTCTCGCTATAAAATATGATTTCAAAAACATAAGTATATGAGCCGGGTGAACTGATTCATACTTGGATATCAGGGTGATGGTTACCTTGGAAAGTGGGTGCGCAGAGGCTTCTGAGAGGCCGGCGTTGCTCTTCCTAGGGTGCCAGTTACTCCGGTGTGTTCAGGCTGAGGATACCAGCTGCTCATTGAGGATTCGTGCACTTCTGTATACGTACATAAGGTCCCAAGTACGAAAAGCTGCGCTCTCAAACTCTGCTGCATGTTATAATCAACTGGGGTGATTTTAAAAATCCCAGTGCCCAAGGTCTCACCCCACACCCATTACATCAGTCTGTGGGGGTGGGATTGGCCATTGGTATTTTTTAAAGCTCCCAGGCGATTCCGATGTGCAGCCAAGTTTGAGAGCCAGTGTAGCTGGGGATGTTGCCCTTGAGGATATAATTCATCGCCTTCCTCTTATGTCATTTAACTCGTTCACGATATCCCTCTTCCCGGTAAGCATTTTGTGAAAACTTCAAGGCAGAGAGCTCTGGTTTTATTCTACCCTTCCAGGACACCGGTTGCAACTTCCTGTTGGTGGGGAGAGCCAGCTAAGAGGGAAACCCAGGTCGTGGAGAGTGAATGGAAGAAAATAAAGCAGGGTGTCAGGAGAGTAGGGGGTGAGGCCGGGCCCACGTCAGGGCTGGGCCAGGGAAAGGCTCTTTGAGGAAGGGGATATTTAAACTGAGGTCTGGAAGCAGCGAACCAGGACCCAGGGCCTGAAATTGGAAGAGACTTTCTGTGCTTCAGGAATAGATAGGATGCAACCGTCGGAGCTCCGAGCGAGAGAACCAGCCAGGGAGAGGGAAGCAGAAGTGTGCAGGAGAGATGAGTTGGGGCTGGATCACAGAGGAGCGTGGCCGTCATATCGAGTTGGAATTTTATCCTCCCAGCTGTTGGTAAATGCAGTTCATTTACTTGCATCCTGAAAACACCTCGTTCATTAGAGCGGGTTTGCTCAACCAACACAGGAGAAAAATATGTCTCATTCTACTGGGTGGAAATTTGCTTTCTAAAACCAGGTAAGGTTGATGATGACAATAAAGTTCAAGGATGTTCGGGCATGGGCAAACTTGCTTCTGAGAATAAATCCTCCAAAAGTTATTGGGCTCTTTTTTTAAAAAAAAAACTGTTTTGATTTGGCTAGGTGTAGAATTCTGCAACAGCAATTAAGCATTATGTATATTTTACATGGAATGATTGCTGAGTGAGCAGATTGGGGACACGGGAGCTGTTAGATTCAACATATATCACATTTCTCTCCCTTGGAGTTGGCTACTTACAGTCAGTGACAGTGTTTTGCGGCTGCTGCTGAAGAATCTAAACCAAGTCACTGGCCCAGTAATCCATTGCTCAACTTCATTAACCGCAGGAAGACATTAAGTGAACGTAAGGACCGGAACAGCCTGGAAACCATGTGACAAGCAGCCTTTAAGTTCTGGGCTCCAGTATATTTTATGCCATCTCAACTGTGCATCAGGCTCTACTTCCTGGACTCATTAGAACTGTGTGCCCAAAGGTGCCCCTCAACTTTCAGAAGCAAATAGAGAATGATATAATTTGCTCCAAGAACACCTTTCTGTCTTATCCTGAGCATGTCTTATCTATTATGATTAGGCATTAAGCGTCCCATTGTCCTTAAAATTTCATGAGATTCTACCCCTGCTTGCTAGGATTATGTCAAAGCAACTTGTCCTGAATGCTGTTTTCACCCAACAATACACCTTGTCTCTTCTCCTTAACCACTGCTGGGCAATCCAGTGAGGCTAAGGAACCCACAGGTTTAAAATGGTTGAATAGTCTGGGACTGTTGCAAACCCTCTTTCTAGAAGGCTTGTGTCTTGCTTTTGCTTCCCCAAGAAGCAGACCCTGAGATAAAGATTTTCATGTGAATAGTTTATTGGGAGATGATCCTGGAAGACTCCAGCAGAGAGTAGGAAAGTGCGTAAGGACAGGGAAGGCAGCCAGGATAGGGGATGTGGGCAACTGGAGCTTAATCCTGGTCAGGGTTGTTGAGAGATGGCAGAGATTATGCAATTTTGAGCTATCTCCCCTAAAGGGTGGGAGAGCTGGGGTATTTATCCACTAACTCCTGGCAGTTACTGGAGGAGGGCCACTTCTGGCCTTCCCTGCAGGCAAAAGAGCCACTGGCAGTGGCAGTTAGCAGTTAAGTTGGGGTGTGAAGAAACAGGTGACCAGGCAACATCTGCTAGATTGGAATCCCCCCAGCTGTGATCTTCCTGAGGGCAAGAAACAAGACTGTCTAGTTAACTGAGGTGTCCCCACTTCTTGGCATAGTGCCAGGCACACAGTAGACCTTCAATAAATAACTTTCAAATGCGCCAGCATGTTCAAAAGCTTAGCTCCATGCCTCTTGCAGTTGCTCTCTGGTCTAATCCTATTGTTTATAATAATGTGTGTAGCTCTTGCTTATAAGTCTTTTCTATTCCACGATTTGGTCAGTCTTTGATTTCTACACAAGTATGCTCGCTTGGGAACAGTGGCGTCTTTCTTCTTCCTTTTTGTATCTCTTATAGGGCTGTAGCGTTCTCATTATTATCATAGCTTGAGCTTTTAAACAAAATAAAAGACGTGGTCTGACACTTATGAGTGTATTCTTAAGCATAAAGTGAGGGCAGAATGTTTCAAATTAGGATTGTCCCAGAAATCCTAGGGTATATACGATCACTGTGTACAGACCAGGTATACGCCATGGAAGAAAGATAAGCGTGGGTTTAGAATCAGAGAGACCAGCATTTAAAAAATATTTTTACCTCTTACTAAGACCTTAGGCAAGTTATGTAACCTCTCTGGGCTCCAGTTGTTCCATCTGTGAAATGGGGATAATTATGTCACTGACTTCATTAGGGGCACAGAGAGGACCATATTAGCAAATGTAGAAATATTTAGCATGATACCTGACACATAGGAAGCACTCTCAAATTTGTAGCTTTTTCATTATTTTGTGAGCATTATTGATTGACTATTGTTTACAGAGTCAAGATATTGCTTTCAGATATATCCAAGGTCCAATCTAATCCGTATTTAGGGTTAAAACTCAGTTCTGCTCAATCCTCTGTGTTTACAAGGGTGCCGACTTACAACAACTGCCTGTGGAAGCTGGGACCCTTGGGCATGAAGTGTGGAAGACAAGAGAGCACACGCTGAAGCCACTGGAGGCAGGGAGTTCGTGACGGCATCCTCTTCTCTTTCTAGGCATGTCCACGTTTCCCACGCAGATTCATTAAGCCCCTGATCCATGCCAGGCACCAGCTGGGTGCTGGGGAGGTGGCACTTGCCTGGCACTTAGGGGACTTGAAAATCTAGGGAAAGACAGGCCAGTGATGGTAATGATCATAATAGCAGCTGGCATTTACAAAGCACTTGGCACCAAGCACTGTTCTAAGCACTTTAAAGTATGATCGTCTTCACCCTTAAACCAATGTGATGAGGTCAAGGTCTTTCATTGCCCCCATTTTACACATGAGGAAACTAAGGCACGGAACAGTTAGGTAACTTACCCAAAGTTATGAAGCTAGCACATGGGGAAGCCTGGGTTCAAACCCTCCTGGCGTGGCTCCAGCGTGTGGATTCCTAACAACCATGCCTTACTCCCTCTCGGCAATGCTGCAGCCACAGTGAGTTTCATATCACCCAAAGTCTAGGTATTTGTTGCATTGCTTTTCCCTGCTCACCCTCGGCAGCCTGAGAGTTCTTCAACTTTAGCAAGCTTGTTACTGCCCAGAGAGTTAAAACAGATTTGTGGACCCCACCTCTAGAGCTCCTGGTTGAGTAGGTCTGGGCTGGGGGGGTCTGAGAAGGTGTATTTCTAACAGGATCCTAGATGGCACTGCAGCTATTGAGTCCACAGACCATACTTTGAGTTGCTAGGGTCCCAGTGGGGGTGATTTTGCCCCCCCAGGGATATTTGACAAACTCTGGAGACAGTTTTGGTTGTCAGAACTCGGGGGGGTTCCACTGGCGTCCAGTGGGTAGAAATCAGGGATGTCATCAGACATCCCACAGTGCCCAGGAAAGGTACCTGCAAACGATATGGCCACGAATGCCCAACAGGGTGGAGGTGAGAGCCACAGGGTAGGACACAGCCTCACAGACCTGCATGTGCACAGGACGCATCCGGGACACTGTTTAAAATGTGGATTCTGATTAAGTGGACGTGTGTGGTGCCTGAGAGGCTGCATTTCTAACAGGCTCTAACAGGTGACACAGTTCCAGGGAACCCGCTTTGAGTAGCAAAAGCTACACTATACCTTGCATAGGTAAAGGTCTTAAATTGAGGCTTAGGAAACAATGAATTTCTAAGAAGTGAATCCCAAAATCATCCTGCATTTGTTCAGAACAAAAGTAACTCTGAGTTTCAATAATCCTCCTTCCACTCCCTCCGTAGCAAGTTTTGCCCTTAAAGAAGCACCAGGCAGAGGGGCTTGAAGGGAGGGAAGCCTCGGTCCTCTCTTAGAAGCAGCCGGGGGCCTGTTCAGAATAAGGAAGGACAGAGCTCGGTCAGGACTGCTTCGCTTCAGCCCTGAAACATCAAGTCGAGGCTTTTGTTGCCTGGAATCGTGGCTTCTTTCCAAGAGCTGCACATTGACGATCGGGTTTGCATCTGCCTGACTTTCAGGTCTGCAAAGGCGAGATGAAAAAGTGGCTGTTTTTAAAATGGTTGCTCTCTTGGGAAAGGAGTTGGGAGAAAATGGACTCTCTGCGTCCAGCCCTCCAGAGATGGCACCCCGGCCCCTGTGATAAATGGCAGCATTAACAAGGTTTGGTTGAGAGGGAACCTACAGATTTATGACTTCCTGTGTCCGCCAGCAGATGTCATTATGGCTGACAGAACAGAAGACCTTTTAAGAGCGAGCTGGGTGGAGCTAAGAAGAGGGGAAAAAAATAAAATAAAAGGCAGGAGCCAAAACTAGTGTTTGCTTAGTGGTGCTATTGTTGATACTGACATTTTAGGGACACGGGGAACTTGTACGTTAAACCCAACACCTTGTCATATCTCTGAGGTCCCGCTTCTAAGATTTAGGCAGAAACTCCCAAATGAAAAGCAAAGTTATCAGCTTCATTCAAATAAGAAAGCCTACAGGGTTTTGTTCCTCGCCTATTTGTACCCTTAAAAATTCTTTGGGATAAAAATGAACACTTTGCACTAAATAAATATATATTTTACTCTGAAACAATATTTTGATGAGTTTTTAAATATATTCATTTTAGAAATTCAGCAGTTTATTCTGAAATTCGTTTGATTACACATGTAATTTTACGTATTTTTTTAAAATTATCTTATGGTATGTCATTGGTATTTTAGGTGCCAGAATTTCTTGAGGTATTGAAAAGTGGTATAAATTTGGCATTCATCATGGGCCAAAAACCCATATTAATAAGTACAACTGCTAACACGTATTTAACAATAATTACAAGTCACATTTCCACATTTCCTCCTTTTAATCTTCACCTGAAAATTTACCTTCCGTAGATAAAGGAGGCATTTTTTTCCCAGTTGACTCTCTTGTGTAATGGACACCGAATTTCGGCTCAGACGATCAGTGCCCCAAACTGTGACCCAGAAGGAAAAACCCTGGTTACAGATTCTGGGCTGTCTTCATGTCTGTCATCAACAAATCATCCCCCATCGTGGCTGCACAATCAATGTGAGCTGGCAGAAATTAAGAGTCATGGAGGACTTTATAGGGGACATCAGTAACAGAGTCCCTTTTGCCCTGGACTCTCAAAAAAAAAAAAAATAACTCACTTTAAGCAAAAACTTGATCGAGAGCCTTCTGTAATTAATCAATAGCCATAATGTTGATGCAGGTGTTGTAGGGAATATCTGGTTTCACAGAGATTTTCAAAATAGCACTGTGGGTATGAAAACGGCCTTTTGGAAACCACTTTGGAGAGACATTGTGATTATATGTTCACTAACCTGGGCTCCAGACACTCAGTCTGAATTCTGTTCCCGGCTCTTCCACTCACTACCTTCATGATTCTGGCCAAGATATGTAAGCTCTCCAAATCCATTTTTCTTGCCTGTAAAATGTGGACAATAATAGCACCATTCTCCTAGTGTTTTTTCTAATAAGGATTGAATACGTGTGTGCGACATGATTAGCTGAGTGCTGGCACAGGGGAGGTGCTCAAAAAATTAGCTATTGTTATAATGATTAATGTTGAAATATCTTCCCTCATTATTATGCCAAGTTATAGACTGATTCGTTGGCCACCTAGAAAAGAAATCCAATAATAATAATAATAATAACAACATTAATTGTAGCTGTCATATATCGAACACATATTAAGTGCTGGACACTGTCCTAAATGTTTGGCATGTAAAATCTATTGAATTTAATTCTTACAACAACCTTATGAGGCTAAGTATTATTACTTCCATTTTGCATGGGAGGAAACCCAGATTGGATAGTTTATGTCAGTGGTTTTCAAACTTGAATGTGCATCAGAATCACTGGAGGGTGGTTAAACCACAAATCGCTGGGTCCCCTCCCCAGAGTCTCTGATTCAGGAGGTTTGGCCTGGGCCCCAAGATTTTCATGTTAACAAGTTCCCAGGTGCTGCTGCTGGGACCCCATTTGAGAACCGCTGATTTCAGTAACTTGTTCAAAGTTACAGGATGAGTAAGTGGCAGAATGAGTTTTCAAATTTAAAAATTTGAATAAATTGTTTTAAAATGCGTTTTTAACAAATACCTATATTTTTTCAAATTTCATAACATCATATTTTTGAATTAATAGTTGATTATTGAATTCTCAAAGCACAATGGTTTGGATAGTTGCTTATTTGCATTAAATGTCCTGTTCCACCATCTTCATGGCCCCAAACAGTTTGTGATTCTCTGTAAGGGAAGGATTTCAGGAACATTTTCAGAGGATCATCAAGTCCTTAAATCATCCCCATTTGACCTCTGTTGACATTGTCAGCAGTCCTACTGGGGTACAGGGGAATGCAAGGGCTGTGACCCACTACCAGCTGGAGAATTCATTAGACGTTCCAAGATGGAGCCCAACTGAGCAAGCCACACCTGGGCACCATCTGTGCCTGAGAGGCAGGGTGTCTCTTTGCTCCCCAGCCAGGGAGGACTCTCAAAACAGCACACCTGGGCATCAGAGACCTAAGATGTCTAAGATCCAGATTCCTCTACTGCCCAAGTGAGCAACTCGCAACCGTCATCCCAGGGGACCATTGGTACAAGCTGTTGCCTGGATTAAGAATTGGGATGTGCCTTTGCTCTTATTGGGGAGTTTAAGAACGCAGGAGAGACCTCCAGAAACACCTGATGAGAGAGATGAATGGAGACAAAAGATTCAGGCACAGAGCTGGGATAAACCCCCTAGTCCCCTGGTGGGTAAGTAATTTGGCAAAAGGTCATTGATTATCTTCCTCATTCAGCTAAAAATGAAAAGAACTGGAACTCAAATGCACAGGCAGGAGGCACTTTAAGAAACGTGAACACTCAAGGACTTGAAGAAAATAGATGAACTGAGGAAAACAGGTGTTGCGTTTGACAGAGCAGAAGCTGGCGTGGGAGACTGGAGTCCCTATTACCACCATGACACAGGAAGGAGGAGTAGAGAGCACCTTGGACTTGCTATCTGGAGCCTGGGATTCCGGTGCTGTCTCTGCAGAGAGTGAGCCAGCGGATCTTGAAGACCTTCCTCTTCCCACATACATGCCTGCAATTTATTCTTACATTCCCTTACTCATTCGTCAAATATTTACTGAACACATATCATGGGCCAGGCACTGTTGTAGACACTGGGGGGTAAAAGCACAGACCCCAATCTTTGTTCACATGGAGACTCTCTAATGACAGGAGTGAGACGATATACAAAATAAACGAGCTAATATATTAGGATGTGGAAAGTGCGGTGGAAGAAAACGCAGAAGGGTAACGGATACGGGTTGCCAGGCGGTGCGGTTGAGAAACGGCCCACCCCCATTCCCAACTGTATACAGCATTCGTCACCCTCAGTAAGTACCCTTGGGTTACAAAGGAGAGAAAACGAAGTCAAATTCACCTAAAGACAAAAGGGAAAAATTTTAGCTGCACAAAACCCAGAGGTCCAGGAGTTGATAGTTTTAGTGGGCACTGTTGTTTTTCCTCCCAGAATTCACTCCATTGATCCTTCCTGACATAACTCAGATTTTCACTCGGGTATCTAATGCTTTCCTATTTGATTTCTGTACTTCCGGGGAAGCAGACCCCTCCCCCAGCTCAGGGCTTAGCCAATCAGCACACTCCCTCCCCCCCACCAATCACCATAATTGGTTGTTGAGTGGGCAGGGCCCCAGTGTAGCTGAATCTCAGCGATGCTGCCCGGGGTATTTCATTTACTGAACCAGGAGGGAAAAATCGTTACTGGCAGCCATCTCATAACCATCAGGAGGCCTGCCTCCCAATGAAGTAGAGAAGGGCGGCGGAGAGAAGAAACAAGAAGAAAACTAAAAACCTAGGATCTTGATGACACCACTGATGGCTGAATACACATTCTCTCGAGTAAATCTGCCCTATGTCTAGACAGACGGTTAAATGAGTCAAAAATAATCTCCTTTATAGCTCAGAGCCATTTGAGTTGGATTTTCTGTTATTTTAAGTAGATAAAATATATAGTTTAGGCACAGCTACATCCAGGTGCTCATCGATGACGTCGCAGGCCTCCATTTTCCTGTTGTGAGGGTTTACTTTCAGCCTGGCACTCTCACCACCAGCAAGCTCACGTCTGGCAGCACCTGCCAAAGTTTTGCACTTACTGTGCTTGTGTTACCTGGGGTCTCGTGCCCATCTCTGAACCAGGGATGCACACACCCACACCAGCTCCCTCTTCTAGACAAGAAACACACCCCTTTAATCAATATCGTCAGGAGACGGCAAACGGTGCTGTAGTCTAGCTGTGTCTCTTAACTGATCAGGTTGCTCAATTCTGCCTTTCCGTGACAAGATGAATTGTTACAGAAGATGGCACCCCTACCCGCATCTCACGCTATGGATCTATTAGTGTCTCCATTTACGGAGAGGGGAGAAGACGGTGATAATTTATACATACATTTGTTTTGTAAAAATTATACTCCTATCCTCTGATTGGTTCGAGTTGCCAGGAATATCGCTCCTCTGTGGTAGAGAATGTGGCTAGAAGGGGAAATGTTAAATCATTTAAGAATTTCAAATTCTTATGTTGCCACTTGTAGCAAACTGTGTCATCCACTAAGCCATGCAGTTTTTCTCCTGCCCAAAATGTCACAAAAAGAAAAGTGGTTCACAGCAGTTTACACATGCCAAACACATTTGTCGAATAAACAACACAAAAAGAATCGCAATCGAAATACCACCCCTGTAAAGAAACACAGCATTTAATCTGACTTTTAATTGAAATGTTGCATGTTGATACTTTTTGACTATGCAAAAGACAAAGCTGAAATAAAGAAGAATAATGACAATAATCCTATTGAAGAATACTTTGAAAGCTGGGACCTCTGAAGCACATTGGAAAGAAAAAAATATCACATTGACTCATGTTGAAGAATGTTCTTGCATTTGGTGTATAAAATGCTTCCAATATGGTAATGAGTAAGGTAAAATTTCCAATTTAGTTCAGTGCTAAATTGAGATGCTACATACTTCAGGAAGATAAGTTTGGGCACTCAATAATTAAACAAAAAACTGAATTGTTTGCGGTAGTGGACTCCAGTTACTTTTGCTGCCTAACTTTTATTCATCTTCCCCCTTCAGATAACACCACTTGGAGTTTGCTTCGGGGCAGTTAATTCTCTGCCATGCTCAGCCATAGCACTCCTGTGGTAATGACCTTTTCCCCAGATCTAGGGATTGAGGAATAATGTCATCCCATCTCATCCCTCTGGCAACCATAATTTTATCCATGATGGGAAGAAACCTAGCCAGAAGCAGTAAGATCTGCAGAAAAGTTTGTTGGAATTTCTGGTGGAAAAAAAGAAGGGTCTCTCTCCTCCTTGAAAGCCACAGGAGGAGAGCTAGTCCTCGAATAGCTTCTTTACTACTACATTGGAAGACCCTGGAACTGCCAATGGAAACCCATTTGACGCATGAAGAATAAGCTGACGCTGTGGAAGGTAGAAAGGAAAAATGGAGACGAACAAAGCAGGTGCTTGATGTCACTAGATCAAGCTATACCTGAAGCCGGGCCTGCCCTTCACATTTTCAGTGATGCAAGTCTATATGTTCCGTTATCCTTCAAGCCAGTTTGAGTTGGATTCCCTATCACTTTCAATGGACAGATTTGTAACTCACCTTTCAGTTTTGTCAAATTGATGATGACATATTAATCCCCTTTAAAGAGTTATGCTAGGAAAATTGGATGATATCGTGGGTTTCTGCTTTACTGTTTTGTTTGCTACATTGTTTTCGATTGAAATGAATACCTTCTTAAGTCATTTTATTACCAGTGTCCTTGCCCATACTTTATGACACAGTTCAGGGACCACATTCCCTAACAATTCATTACTGGACAAGAACTGTAAGGACTGTTTTTTCAGATCTGTTGAGGATGCCCCGTGCAGTGCTTAAGACTGTGTGTGTTAGGTTTGTTGGACATAATCTTGAATGCTGGCTCTGTAATTTACTAGCTATGTGACTTTGAGCAGTATACCTAAATTCTCTTCTCTAACATACTTCTCCCAGGGGTGGGGAACCTACAGCCTTGGGACAACATGTGGCCTTCTGGATTCTTGAGTGTCACCTTTTGACTGAATCCAAATTTTACAGAACAAATCCTTTTAATAAAGGATTAACAATAACAGCATCTTAGATAACTTTTGTGAAGATAAAATGAGATAATGCATACACAATGCTTTTCATGGTACCTGACACAGAGTAACTGCTCAATAAATGTTGATGCTATTGTTCTTACTGTTATCATACTTATCAAAGAACCCACCATATGCAAAGAGCCCTGTAAATCCAAGCTGCAGTTATTGTCTCAATAAATATTTGCTATACGAATAATTTTAAAAATGATGAATAGATGGTTGAATGAATACAAGCATAAATTAAAGTATGATTCATTGAAAAATGACTGAATGAATGAATGGGAGCTGGAAACCGAGAGGCAAGACCATGAACTGAGGGGTAAGGCAGGGAAAGAGAAGGAGGAGGAAAGGGTGGAGAGGCGCTTTATGCTTTATGGGAACGCCCTTCCCATGATCTGTGTCCCCATCAGGTAGAACGTTCTGCAGTGCCGCTCCCTTCGCTCTCATTACTGCAGGTCATCCGTCGGGGCTTTTTGATGGGCAGCTTTATAGAGAGCCATAAAGCAGCACTTATGGCCAAAGTCATCGCAGTTTGTTAAGCTCTGTGCTTATGGTGTCCACATCATTTTCTCTCTTTTCTCTGGGTCATAGTCATTCAGTACACACATGGAGTTTAGCATAGATGGCTTAATTCCTAAAAATGCCTCCCCACAGCCTCTGGGATAAAATTCAAGAGACCTCAAGACCAAAAGGTCAATAAGATAGCTAGGATCATGCGGACATTTACTGAGTCCTTATTTTGGTCCAGACCTAAAGACTCAGCCGGGCCCAAACAGCTCACCATTTTCAAAGAACCATCTCATCCAACCTTCACAACTGTATGTGCCAGGTACACTCATTAGCTCAATTTTGGTGACAAGGAAACAGAGCTACATCAAGGTTATATTACTTGTTCAGTGTCACAGGGCTAGGGAGTGCCACCCACAGGATTGGAACCCAGGGAGTCTGTCTCAGGAGCCTCAGGTCCAGGTGGCTTTAGACTTTACTACTCTCTTCCTTGTCTTGACTCCTGTGGGACTTGAGGCTACAAGCACAGTGGTCTCTCTGCTTCCTTTGCATTTTTCCAAATGAACTTAACAGAAGTGAATTTCCTGAAATAAAGTTCTTCAAATGTGGACACATTAGAGACATTTTGAGATCATTTTAAGAGCTCATATTTATAGATTTATTTGAAAGAGTTTTAAAATATTTCCTATTCATATTCCATTGATGCTTAGTAGCCAGTGGACAGACACTTGGAGTTGTAGCCTAGGGGTGGTATCACAATCCTATGTTGTAGTCCAGGTACTTGAAATGCCACTTTGAGAGACCATAGAACATTCTGGTAGTAGGCATCTGAACTGTCAGTCATGCTTTCACAGCCAAGCTCGGCCAGTTTGGCATTAGCTGAAATTCTGTTTTAGACACCCTTTCCTGCCTAGCTACCCAAGAACTATGCAATTTGCAGCATCTCAGCCTCCAGCTTCAAAGAACAGAGTATAAAGGAGAGATTGGGAACTGAGAAACAATAGTTTAATAACTATCACCCTGGCAACTCACATAACTCTGGGAGTTATGTGTTCCCTTAACTCTGAGAATGGGCCGCAGTCCATGGGGATGGGTCCTTGGCAGCCATGTTTGCATGATGTCACCTTGCCTACGTCCTCAGTTGAACTGAGCAGGAACACGTGGTTTGAGAGAGCCAATCATTCTGTCTCCTGGAAACTGAGACTGAGCGACAGCAAGTTAGTTTCTGTCACTGAACCCGAATCACGTAAATGTGGGGTGGTCTCAGACCAAAGTTCAGAGGAAATCTGTCTTTAGTGATCAAAGTCTAGAGTAAAGAAAATGTAGAAGAAATGAAAGGAGGGGAAGTAGAGAAAGCACCTAAATAGCTTTCTAGTTTCCAAATCCAGTCTTTTTTTGATGGCTGGCTGTATCCCGGTCTTTTGTCTTCCCTGAGATGCTTCTATTCTTATAAAACATAACTGAACATTTTGCATCTGCTAAGTAAGTTGGTTTCTGTTATTTACACCCAAAAAGCATTCATTAATAAGACAACTCGGTTTTTTTGTTTTGTTCAGAGTAGATTTAAACCCTTTCTGAGACCTTACAACTAACACATAAACAATTTTATTGGCCAGAAAGATGGTTGGTCAACTTCCTTGAAGAAAGCAAGAAATGGGTAGAGCTATTTATTCAATATTTTTAGCAACAAGTGACAATAAAATTATTATGTTGTTCTTTAGCTTCTAATTTCTGTGTAAGATTTTATAATTACTTGAAATTCACATAGTTTAAATATTTTAAATAGTTACTTTAATTTTTCCCCATTCAGTATGATGTTGGCTGTGGCTTTGTCATTCCCACTTAGAACTGGAACCAGACAAGGTTGCCCACTATCTCCACTTCTATTCAACATAGTGCTGGAAGTTCCTGGCCACAGCAATCAGGCAAGAGAGTGGAATTAAAGGCATACAATGGGAACAGAAGAGATCAAACTCTCACCAATTAAATGTTTTATATTGAACAATCAGTGCATAACATTTTAGGATTTTTATTTTTTATTCATTTTATTTTTTTATTTTTTAGCACTTGCAGGCAGCTTAAGTATTTCCTTTTCTTTTTTAAACATTCTATACAAGATTTAAAAGTAAATTGAGGTATCAATATTATGATAATTTGTTCATATACTTACATTTGTCAGAGAACTTTATAATTTTCATGTGACTTTGTATTGCTACCTAGTGCTCTTTCTTTTCAATTTGAAAGATGACTTTTGAATTTCGTGTTGATAAAGTCTACTGGTCATTAGCATCTAAAGGTGTTGATCTGAAAAATATTTAATTTCTTTATCATTTTTGAATGATGGATTTCCTTTGCTACATATAAAATCCTTGATTATTTATTTCTTTCAATAATTTGAATATATCACCCCATTCCTTTCTTCCTGCAAAGTTTCTTCTGAAATATCCACTGATAGTCTTATGAGAGCTCCCTTACATGTGATAAGTTACTTTTTCCTTGATGCTTTTAAATTTCTCTCATTGTCATTGACTTATGATGGTTTGATTGTAATATATGTCCATGAGGGCCTATTTGGTTTTATCCTCATTAAAGTTCATTGAGTTTCTTGATTCAGTTTGTTCATGTCCTTTTTTATATCTTCAAAGTTTTTGGCCATTATGTTCTCAAGTTCTATGCCCTTTGCTCTCCTCTTCACCTTCCAGGACTCCCATTATGCATATATTGGTCTGCTTAATAGTGACCCACCAGATCACAGGCTTTCTTCATTTACTTCATTATTTTTCTCTTTGCTTCTCCAACATGATGGTTTAAAGTTATCTGTCTTCAGGTTCACTATTTTCATCTTATGCCAGATCAAATGTACTTTTGAATTCCTGTAGTGAATTTTTCAGTTCATTTATTGAATTTTTCAGTTTCTATTTCCTTGTTTATATTTATACATGGAATTTATTTCAGATGTATAAAGTTAGTTAATAGTATGGAAATTAAACAATTTAATCCATTATTTTAATAGACTAAAGAAGAACAATTATATGATTCCATTAGTAGATGCAGAACACAAAGTCCAAGCTATAAGTATAAAACCTCTTAGCAAACTTGGAATATAATGAAACTTCTTCAACTTGATAAAGAGCATCTACAAAAAATCAACAGTTAACATCATGCTTATAATGAGAAAATAATTCCTTATTGCTAAGATCAGGAATGAGGCAAGAGTGTAGCTCACTATTCCTATTCAACATGTTCCTGGAGTCCAAAACACTGACAACATCAGATTGTGAGGATGTGGAGCAACAGAAATGCTTACTCGTTGTCCATGGGATCACAAAATAGTACAGCCATTTTAGATGCATGTTTGGCAATTTCTTATGATACTCAATTTACTCTTATCCTATGATACAGCAATCATTCTTCTCAATATTTACCCAAATAATTGAAAACTTATATCCACACACAAACATGCACATAAATGTTTCTAGCGGCCTTATTTATAATTGCCACAGATTGGAAGTAACTAAGATGCCCTTTAATAGGTGAGTGGATAAGCAAGCAGGTACATCCATACTAGGGAATATTTATTCAGTGGTTTAAATAATGAACTATTAAGCCACAATAAGACATGAAGAAAACCCAAATGCATACTTCTAGGTGAAAGAAGTCAATATGAAAAAACTACATACTGTACTCATATTATTTTAACTACATGGTGTTCAGAAATGAGCAAAATTATATAGATAGTAAAATGATCATTGGTTGCTGGGGGCTTGTAGAAATGCTACTCACAAAGTATTATACTATTATCCTTTCAGAAAAAAATTAATTTGACTTTTCTCAAACTACTTCTGAAGTCAAAACTGACTGCCATTTCAATTTTTCAGAAAATGTGTATTTTTCACAAGTGTTCTCTTGAGAAATAATATAGATACTGAAATAATGATTCTACTTCTCAAAATGTATTTTCAAGTTCATTGGAATTTAATTCAATGATGTTTTAAGACATAAAACATATTATTCAATTAATCTTATATTATTATATGTTAATGTCATTTAGATAAAAATAATATTGCTTAAAAAGAATAACAAATTTTACCTATTTTTAAAAAAATTTCCTTATTTCTAAGAAAATGATTAGCTTTGGTATAGCAGTTTTTAAAATTTTCATTTTCATTTAGGTCAGCCAAAAGAGCTTGACAAGATCATAGCGGTGAAGAAATAATCTAGGCAATAATTCTATCTTGTGTGCTTTTTTTTTTCTATTTAGTATTCAAAGAGGATAACTTTAGAGGCCTTTTCAGTTGTTATGGTACAGTTGCTTGGAATTAATCTGGGATTAACATATGATAACATCTACAATTGTTACTGTCAAGGAGCTACATGCATAATGAGTCCTGAAGCAATGTAAGATGTAGTTTTTATCAAATCTTTTCTTCATAAGTATTTGTACTATTCCTTGATATACAATTTCTTGCAGTATAATGAGTAAAAATATTTTATCGGCTACAAATATGTTTACTTAAAACATTAAAGTGTATGAGTATAGAATGTTGCAGAGAATGAACTATATTGTTCTATACTCAATGTTATTAGATAGAGAGAAAGTGGATACTAATGATAACTTTATAAGAAAATAAAATGCAATAGGCTAAAACACCATTAGTAAGGGAAAGAAAGTAATACAGAAAAATGTAAGAAAGATCATGATCATGCATACAAAACACATTTTAATCAACTTACAAAGTATGGGTAATAAAAATTTATCTCATGAAATGAATCAGAGGGATCTATAATATACTAACATTTGAGAGATGATTTTCATACTAATCTACAGAAGTTCATTAAGATTGAAAAAAGGAGAATATCAAAAATTATTCATATGTTTTTGGAAATCACAACTTAATAACAAATACTGAAAAAGGCCAATATTTTAGAAAAGCAGAAAAGTAGAGGGCAATCTTGAGGACAGATTGTAAATGTTAAATCAGAGATATTCCAAGTAATAGATTAGAGTTAAGAGGCAGTTAGTAATATAGGTCTCAGTCTCAGAGGACTAGAGATCTAAAATATGCAAGCCATCAGCATATGGATGGGAAATAAAAATGCCGAACAGATAACTTTGCAAGTAGTTATATTGGGTGAAAAGAGGTGGCTTAAGATAATGTTTTGAGTCACCTTAATATATTCTTATAGCCTTGGTCTCTGTCCTACAAATCTGCAAACAATGAGCACACATTATCACCCAGGTATGTTTTTAAAATACTCTTTAATAAAATGAACAGGGAAACCTTGGAGAAATGATTGATTCCAGGATAAAGCGGAGAAAATACAAATGAGCCTGGAACATCTTGTGTCAGAAAATAAGAGAAGTTCAGAGAAGTATGGACAGAATTTGTGGAAAAGACATAAAAGCTAGTTTTAAGGGGCTTTCACTTGCCAAATCTGGGACAATTTGAGTGTCAAAAATATAATGGTAATAATGGATTATAACCCAATAAGTAAAATAAAAAACATGACTCCATATTAATATCAATACATGAATATATAAATTGGAATTGTAATTAAGGAATAGAATATTTACATAAAACCAAAGTACTTCTCTCTATTTAATTATTAAATGATAAAAAATAAGTAATTTAACAATGAAGACTTGCGGGCACACCTTAATTAACTGATTCATTTTTATCAGTAATATGACATACTGAAATCGTGTGCCATGTTTTAGGTTGCAATGAGACAAACATAGGTATAATCTTGTGATAATGGTGCCAAAATACATAACCTAAATCTAACCATAAGGAAATATTTCATAAATCTGAATTAAGGGACATTCTACAAGATAATTGGTCTATAATTACAGAATTTTTCATGATCATAAAAGCTAACAAAAATTTGGGCAACTGAACTAAGAAGATATGAGAACTAAATGCAATGCTTGATACTGAACTGACTCCTTTTGCTATAAAATGCCAGGATTGTGATGTTTGGGATAATTTGAATAGAGTCTGAGGATTAGATACTAGTAATACATGATTATTTTCCTAATTTTGAAGAGGATAGAGTGCTTATATAGAGGAACTTATTTCTATGGAAAAACTAGACGTTAAAGTATTTGGAGTTATCATGATATTGTGTTGCCATTTTACTCTTAACTTTTCAGGAAGCAAAATTTATTTTTGCACTATATTTGCATCATTTTTTAAAGGTTAAGATCATTTCAAAATTACACAAAAACTCATTAAATGGTACTCTCTTAAAAGTAAAGAATACAAAAAGTAAAAAGTTAAAAAAGGGAATCTAGAGCTTATACACTTTATATACCTCAATGTTGAGATAATTTATTTGGTAAATTCTGTTAACAAAGAATAATCATGATTTTTCATTAACACAGTCAATAATCTTTACTTCTTGAAGTTTTCCATGTAAATTTCATAGTATGTTCTATTTTCTTAATGATTATTGGAGCTTGTTATAATAATGATGATGCTGACAATAATAGTATACTCGAATGAGACTTATTGTGCACCAAATGTTAAGTATGTTGCCACTTTACACTGCCTCTACTTTCTAGATGTCTATTATATCAAATTACTATAGAAGTAAATTTATTTCTTTTGTTTACAACGTATATTAAAAGTAAAATCACTCCATTCCTTTGACTCTTCTTTAAGTGAAGTAGGTGAGAATTCATAGCACTCTATCGAAAAGTATTACTTTGATACTTTTATTCCATTTATTTGAGGAATATGATTTAATTTTAGACTATTGCATGGTGTAAAGCTTTTTAGCAGTTGCAGCGTGGATGAATTTAAGCAGATAATTTTGCAGCCTGAACTTGAATGTCTTCAGAATAAAACAATTTCAAGAGTGATTTCCGCAAAACAAAGTAGAACTTGTGGCAATGCAGTTTTGGAAACAGGAGAGCAATGTGACTGTGGCATAGACAAGGTTAGTGACAAACTTTGTAGTTAATTCACAGATTTGTTTTTTGTTTTGTTTGGTTTTGTTTTGTGTTTATTTGTTTCTCATGGAGTCTATAGCTATAGATATGATACAAAAGGTGAGGATTTTTTTTTAAATGCTGCACCATTTTATCAAATACGTAAGATGGAGAGATGTGGACTTGTGATAACCAACTCAGCTTGAATTTAAAACGTTTGTAGAGTTTAACACCTGGGTAAGAGTGTCACACGTTACAGAAAGAGTTTTTCATTATCTAACCATTAATAGCAATATCATTTTTTACTACCATACACATCAGTAGCATAAATAATATAATCATCATCCTGATCTCTTGAATTCCTCAAAAATGACTGCATTGGTTCATTAAGTTATTTAATGTGTTGTCGTTTATTTTCTTATCTCCTAATTTCAGTCTTTGCATCTGTGGTTCAAGGCATCATTTATTTTCACTTGCTTCTAAAAAATTAGATTAATCATAATCCTTGGTTCATTATCATTCATGATAATACACGTGACACAAGAATGATACATGCATGGCTCAACGCTTTGTAATTCCTCGCACTTTCCTCTCTCCTAGAATTAAATATTATCTAGAATTTTTCATTTAGCAATAACTTTTCATAATTGTATCATACTTTTTATTAACTTTCAATTTTAGAACATTTAAAAAATGTAGCATAATTTTCTTAGACTAAGTTTCCATCCCCTATATCACTGATAATATCCATGTTATTTTGTGTAAATGTAGCTCATTTATTCACTTTTTTGTGTCATAATCCATTATGTATATACAATTACTCATCTTTACTATTTATGGCCACTTAGAGTATTAGCAGCTTTCTTCTCCCATTCTAAAGAGTTTTGTTATGTGTTGTATTAAATCCTGATGTACATAAATGTCTCCTGGCTATATACCTAGATAAGACATTTCTGGATTATCAAGTAGGTGAATAATGCCTGAGTAATGGCCAAATTTTTTCAAAAATAGTTGTGCTAATTTACACTTCTGATGGCTTTGTTTATTTCATACTCTATTTAGCACATGGTATTGCCAGACTTTGTAATTTTTGCCGATTGTGTATATACAGAATGATATCTCATTGTGTTTTTAATTCGACTTTCCTCAATTACTAGTAAAATTAATTATATCTTCATATTTTTATTAGCCATCTAAGTTTTCTTTGCTGTGAAATGTTTGTTTACTTGATTTGTACTTCCATCTATTAGGTATTTTTCTTTTCCTTTGCATTTATTTATATATTTCTTATGCTGATCATTAATATGTTAAACATCTTCCATATCTTCACACTTTCTTCAATATAATTTCTGTTATAAAGAATATTTTCATTTAAAAATTAATGCACTTTCATAGAAAAATCTGTTTATTATTTTAGCGTTATGTCTCTGTATAACTGGTGAAAGCTTTTCTCTTTCCTTCATGAAGTTCTTTTCATTTTTTTAGTCTTCTCTCTGTGCTTTGATATAGATATATTTGATTGTTATAATTCAAAAACTACTAAATTTTCTTTTGTTAAGAGACCTAGTGAATTTTTTATTCAAATATTTTCTGTCCTTAAAATTTCCATTTAGTCCTTTTTTTAAAAGATATCCATTTATTGAAAGAATAATTTTGACAAATTAAATATAGCAGTTTATTGGAGCAAAGTGTGATTCATAAATTGACCAACACTTAGAACCAGGAGAGGTTTGTCTTGAAACTGCTCTGTAAGAGACCATAAACCAAAGTTGACCATTCCTCTTTCAAGTCAGATCTGCTTTCCTGACCCGAAGAAAACATAAAATAATAAATGATTCTTGGTGTTTTAAGCCACTAAATATTTGCTGTGCAGCAACAGATAGCACATATAATTTTATATGCGTTGCTCAGTATGTCACAAAACTGTTCACATATGTGTTTCTCTAAAAATATTTTATATATTTTTTCTCATTTACATTTTGATATACAATCAATCTATAATTTATTTTTGTATATATGTGTAAAAATATCAAATTAAATATTCACAATTATTCATAGTCTGTCCTTCCCTTATTACACTGAATTATAATCTTGGTTATCAATCAAATGAACATTTGTGCATTTTTCTGTTGAGCCTTGTCTTATACCAATATTAGATGATCTTCATAATTATACATTTCCACATTTCCATCAATTTGTGGGCTAAGATATTCTATATTACCCAGCTCTGCTTTTCTAGTTCATGATTGCCTTGAGTGTTTTTGGCCCTTTGCATTTTATTGTAAATTCCTAATTTGTCTTTTCAATATCTACCACAAAAGAAGACTGATTTCCTGAAAGACATTGCATCGATTCTTTAGATAAATTTGAGGTTAGATAAAATAGAGGTGTACATCTCCATTTATTTATTTCTAATTTTTTCTCAGCAGTATTTTTTACTCTTCAGTATAGAGATCTTGCACTGATATATTTTTAAATTTTCATTGCTATGTTTTTGATACTATAAATCATACCATTTTAAAATTTTTCTCTTTGTTAATGGGATATAAAAATACTCAAGATTTTTATATTTTCATCTTGTATTCCTCAGTCTTGCTGACTTCTGTTATTGATTCCATTAGTATTTCATCAGACCAATGCTATCAATAATAATATAACGTTAAGCACAGCGGTATTTTACATTTTATAGCACTGGCATTTTACAAAGGTAAAAATAAACGGGCAAAACTAATTCTAATAATATAATTTGATTTAATATATCCAATTTAGTATTATTTTAGTATATAATCTATATGAAATTATTTGAGTAATTTTGCTTTTTAAAAATATCTATATGTCTTAATATATTAATATAATATATATGTGCACATACACATGCATATACATTTATCACATACTGAGAGAGAGAGAAAGAAAGAGAAAGATTATAGAAATTGGCTCACACATTTACGGGGCCTTTGTCATGGAGGTGAACACATGCACACCAGGCCTAAGAGTCAGACAAACTGAAGCAAGATTCAGGAGGAAAGGAGACGAATTGCAGGCCCAACTGCTCCTTCCCTCCAATGAGATGAGTCAGCAGATCAGCACCTTTGAGTTAATGCTGTGAGAGTTTTGACTTTGTGGATGTTGGGTGGAATGCATGTATTTTGCATGTGAGATGGACATGAATCACTGGGGACCAGATAGTGAAATGTGGTAGATTGAATAATCACCGCAGTTACCCATGTTCTAATTATCATAACTCTTGTTATTATTATTTTTTTCAGAATTCTGATATATTTACTCAACAGTGAAAGCAGTTTACTTTTTCTTTTCTTTTTTTTAAGTTTATTTATTCATTTTTTTATTTCTGCATATTATGGGGGTACAAATGTTTAGGTTACGTATGTCACCCTTGCCTCCCCTTCCCCCAAGTCCGAGTTTCAAGTGTGTACATCCCAATGATGATGCACATCGCACTCTTTGTGTATGCATATACCCATCCCCTCCTCCCTCCTCCCCCTTGCCCAAAATCCAATAAATGTTATTTTTATATGTGCACCTGTGTGTTGATCAGTTCACACCAATTTGATGGTGAGTACATGTGGTGGTTGTTTTTCCATTCTTGGGATACTTCACTTAGTAGAATGTGTTCCAGCTCCATCCAAGAAAATACAAGAGGTACCATATCACCATTGTTTCTTAAAGCCGAATAGGACTCCATGGTATACGTATA
>CAUYSK010054840.1:0-34984 GCA_963575035.1 Avahi laniger | reverse complement strand
GGTGCATTCAGAGCAGAATAGCCTGGCTCTAGCACCTCTCTGGGGAATGATGGGGCTGGGGGTCTGCACCTGCTCTTCTCTGGTTGTCCTGTCCCCAGTAAAGCCTAGTCCGTAACACCTGCCACATGATGTTGCGGAATTCGACCTGAGGTCTGCTCTACAGCAGGTCAGGAGCTGCATGGACTCGCTTTCCATACTCTGTTTTCATTCATTAAGATTCCTTTGGGATCATTAAGAATCGCAGTAAGAATTGCATAATTAAGAACTGCAACTAACTATGTATCCCATATAGTACAATTTATAGAATGTTCTTATAGTCTATATTCTACTTAATTCTCAAAAAAATTTGTCAACCAAGATTTATTTTTATTATACATACAACAAATCTAAGTTTCAGAGAGGTTAAAAGCCTCCCTCACAGAGCAGCGAATCCGGGCCTGGCTGCAGAGTCTCCTGCCTTCAAGCCGAATTCTCTCTCCACTGCTGTTCCACGTTGGAACAGGCCTCTAGAAGCAAATCCAACTACTCCCAAATATTTAGAGTATTCGCATAGGAGGTCCTTGGCCAGGTGCTAAGGAATTCAAAGACCAATAAGACATCTCCAAAAGCTTTCCCTCTTGTGCTAAATAGATCATTTTAATAGCTATTTATTATAAACACATTCATTATACTGTTCGGTTTGCTCAGAACATAGTGCCTATCTATAAAACAGTAGACAAACTTTACAGAAGCCTTAGCTGCTACTTAGCCAGAAGGGAATAAGACATCATCAGTGACCAAGTCCCTGAGTAGCTGCGAAATGTTCTGTTCAATCAGAAGCTTGCCAGAGGAGGAGGTCTGCGAGAGCGGCTGGAATAGGAGGCGTGCAGCACGTCCTCTCTTCTGTGATCTGAGTGCAGGTGTGCTCCTTGAAACGGTTGCAGAGGCAAGTGCGTTTCTCTGAAATCCACGTTTTTTACCTGTCATCCCATGAATGGTTCCCCTTGGGGTTTAGTCATAGATGTTATGCTGGTGCCTCAAACTTAACATTTTCAAAGCTGAACTCATCACCTACCTTCCTCAAACCATTACGCCTTAGCCTGTTAGACGGCCTTGCTCCCATTCCACTCCCAGGCGCCTAACGGAGAGGACACCTGGACTCCTCTCTTTCTTCCCCTACGGTCATCGCCATAGAGTCCTATAAATACCACTTTCCCGAAGTACATTCCCCTATTCTCCACTGTCACCCATCGTCCCCTCAAGCCCCCGATGCCTGTCGAGGACTATCGTGATACCGTGGCTCCCTTCCTGCCCTCCCGGCTCAAGGCTACCCACACAGGACGGCAGGGCACACAGATCCAAACGCCAAGACCCCTGGGGGGGGAGGGGAGCTCCGATGCTATGCCGCCTGCCCGTGTCGCCTGTCGGTGGCTGTTTCCTTCCGTGCTGACAGTGCCCCAGACTGGCCGCGCTCATTCACGCTTCCCCTCCAAGACAGTCATTCAAGGAAGAGTGGGCCAAGGAATCCCTTACCACTCTTTCCAGCATGTCCCTTTCTCCGAGGACCTTCTCTGCTCCCGCCTGCCCTCTTCGGTTAGATTTAAAATCTCTTCCATTAGTTCTCATTGTCTCTTGCACGTCCTCCTCAGAGCACTGACACTAACATGGTGTCTATTTGCACGTGTGTGTTTGTCCTTCAGCCAGAGTTTGACTCCCGAGGACAAAGAGCATGTTCTATTCATCGCTGCATCCCTGGCACTTATCAGGACATGCCATCTGACAAACATGAGTCTCGCTCAGCTGTATGCACTGGAGTTCCCGCTTCCTGAGCCCCTTCGCTCCCCTCCGTGGTAGGACAAGACCACCTGAGCAGCAGTGTTGGTGGCCGGTCTCTCTGGGCTGCCACAGTGAAGGACAGTGAGCCAGCCGGGACGGTGCTCCCCAGTCTCCCAGTCGGGAAGGCTGCGCCCAAGGCCTCCTGAAGAGGCAGGGGGTCATGCTGGGCAGACAAATGGACGGGAGGGTCTGCGGGCTTGTCCAGTGACACACCGCTAGTGAAAAATGGTGACAATAACATGAGTCAGGGCAGGGATTCCTGTTCTTGCCACTCACTGTTTCATTCCTACTGCTTAGAAGAGTCCCTGGCACATACGTGTTCAATCAATATTTGTTGAATAAATAGCTGATTGGATGACTGAGTGCCTGAATGAATAAAAGTTAACTTCAAAGCCCACGCCCTTGCAATTCCGTTCCCCTGACTTCCAATCTTTGGGTTGTGTGTGTATGTGTGTCAAATAAAATCAAATGAAAAATTGAGTATCATCTTTTCTTTACAATAAACCATCAGTAAAGTAAAATGATGGCTATTTACAATTCTCTGTCTCTCACTCACACTCACACACACACACACACACACACACACACACACACACGCACTCTAAGCCACGGAAATATATAGCTTTACTGATTTGTTTTATTTACTAGAAGACATACAGGTTTTGGAAAATAAATGAACATCCTACCTGAAAATCATAACTTTACATTCTCAGAATTAGATTTTGGTTAACTGGTAGAATGAATTTGTCCTGTGAATTGAATAAACTAAATAGAATACAAGATGGACTGAAGAAAACTGTGGTTGGTCATGTGAAGAAACGTGTGCCCACGGCCAGTCGTGTGTGCAGATGCCCAGAGGCGGGGAGGGAGCCTCTGGAGGTTTCTACATGCAGGAAGCCAGCACTGGATGTGTGCTTCTGGAAAGATCCACACTTAGCTTTATATTCTTCCACCTAAACGTCTGGGGCCTCTGTTTTTCACAAGGAACGACAGCTGATTTTATCTTTATCTGTTACTGACACAGACCCAGCCATTCGCTGTAAAGTAGGACAAAAGCCAACAGAGGGATGGAAGAAACCCCAAACAGATCTTTCTTGAACTGATTTATATCAGACCTGTAAACAATGCCAGGTTTGAAAGAAAAGTAGACAGGCAAGCACCTGCTGAAGACAAGAGCAAGGAACGATTTTTTCCTTCTGTTTCTTGTCCACCCCCACCTCCGTGCCCCTCTTCTTTTTTCCAGTTCAGATCCTCAAAGCAAATAGTGCAGGAGGTGGCGGCCCGCGCTGCAGGGGACCGTGGGCTCTCTCAGCTGCACTTATACCTGCTTCCCGGCTTCCCACCCAGCGTCAGCCCCTCTCTTGTCATGCAGCACGTTTTATAATGCAAGTCACTGTCTGCAACATGGCTCGTTATTTTCCTCTCTGAATAAAATATGAACACATCAATTATGTGTCAGTCTGTTTCTAAATGCATACCCTTGTCGCACTGACCTCTTTCTGCTTTTGTATTTCAGTACATTCCTGACATTTGTCAACTGGGCTGGTTCCAAACCTTCCCTACCTATTATCTTATTATTTCAGCCCTTTTCAAACTTTCTCTTCTATCTAATTAGTTCGACCCGAAGGCTCCTGGGGGGCGAGCCTGGCCGCGCAGCCACGGGCACTCACCACTGCTTGTAGTCCGCGTCGCAGTTGCAGTAGTACTTGGGGTCTGTGCAGTTGCGCTCGATGCCGCAGGCGCACTTCTGAATCCCGGGCCCGGAGCCTCCCCAGTAGTAATGCTTTTCATTGGCTTTGCCAACCCACCAGGTGAACGGGCTCCCGTCTGCGAAGAAGGGGAAAGGCACGTTTAGAAACAGACCTGGATTTAGTCATGGTAATGCCACGCTTACACCCACCTCCCCGGGAGTAATATTCTCTCATAGGCTGAAAGCCATGCAACCCTCTTAAATTTATTTCAATAATAGAAACATTTAATAAAAAATATCAAAGGGAACGGTAAGCTCAAATTTCCCCACTGGGATATGTACCTCTTTCCTTGGAAGAAATTTTACATTCAAGCTTCTGCAATTTAGGAGTGTATTCAGTAAGTGGGAAGCCCAGAGGGGGTCAGTCCAAAATGAAAGCACATAGGCCAGGAATTGGTTCTACAATATACAATTCACTGCGTGACTGCCGTGTTTTTCTGTCAACTGATAGTCATGGAGATCATAGATTATTAGAGCTAAGCGCAGACTTCCACTGTTTCAAAGTATGACCTCCTAATTTTATGGGTAAGGAAATGTAGGTCTAGAAAAGTTAAGCAATTCTTTTAATCACACAGCAGCTTAGCCTGCAAACCAGAAGCTCAACACTATATTACACAACTCATTGTACATGTTCTTTATATCATATTCTTTCCCTAATTATTTGGCCTAATATTCACTGATTTATTCATTCATTCGTCCAAACATCAAACATCCATCGGGGTCCACTGTAAGCCAAACATTATAAGAAACTCATCAGAAAAGTGGAGGGGAAAGATACAGATTAGGAAACAATTTAATCAATAGTGTAAACACAGAGGAGGGTGGGTGAGGGGAAGGAGGTCATGAGGGAAGGTTTCCCAGAGGAGGTGAAAAACCTGAACTATGTCTCGGAGGTTGAGCGGGCATTACCCAGAAGAATAGGACATGAGAGAGGTGGGGGCCCCTGTGTAGAGGGAGAATGTAGAAAGACAGACGGGCAGAGTTCTCCATGGAAAATAGATGTAGGACTTCATGCATCTGTACAACAGGGCTGGAGGGATGTGTGAGCGGGTAGCAGGGGTGAGTAGTAGTAGACAATAGATGAGAGCCATATTGCAAAAAGTCTTTGTCCAAATAAGAAGTTATTTTGCCTTGGTTCATTCTTGCTTCTTAATGTTTATTTTCTCCCAACTTAAGAAGTTTGAACTTTATCTTAAAAATATTGGGAAACTATCAAAGGATTTTAAGCAGGTAATTAGCACAGTCAGATTTGTGTTTTCAAAGATCATCAGGAAGATGAAAGATGGATTTGTGTGGGATGAAGTCAGGGAGGCCAGACGCGATGCTCTTATGTTAATACAAAAGAGAAATAATAAAATAGGAGCAGAAATAGAGAGGAAAAGAAAACAGAAGGCTCATGAGATATAGCTGGCTTGGGACTGCTGGGACTTGGGTTGGGCAGATGGCATTGTGGACTGATCCTAGGCTTCTGGGTGGGTGAGGAAGGGAGGTGGTGTGCTTTCTCAAGGTGGAACAGAGAGAAGGAAGAGCGTCAGAAGTGTAGGGGATGTGGAAGAAAAGGCGATAGGCTTGATACATAAAATAGGCAATTGCCTGTAGAAGTCTGGATCTCAGGAGCATTTTCTGAGCTGAAAATCCATTTTAGGGACCATCAGCTCAAACTAGAACATACTAGAAGCAGGAGAGATAGATACCACTGGAATATTTTAGATTACAGCAGCATTTCAAAAGCAGCATGAGGGGAAAATGACCACAGTGGAGTTCAAGAAAGAAGGCGGCTGGAAGGAGTGAGGGAAAAACAGGGGAAGGGGTTCCCAAAGAGCAGAGGGGCTGGCGTCATCAGATTTCATAGTTAAGTCCATTAAGATGAGGACTTAAGAGTTTTCTTTTACTTTGACAGCTAGAAGGTCACTGGAGACTTTGTTGCAAGGAGTTTCGGGGGAATGGTGGGAAGAAAAGCCCGGAAGCAGCAGGTGGAGAGGGGAACGGAAGGAGAGAATGGGGAGGCCCTGATAACGGACTTTTTTTTCTTAATTTCATTTGAGTGTGGTGAGAGCACTTAACATGAAATCTACCCTCTTAACAACTTTTTTAAGTGAACAGTACTGTTAACCATAGGTCTGGTGTTGTACAGCAGGTTTCCAGAACTTGTTTTTCTTGTTTAACTGAAGATTTTATGCCCAGTGATGAGCACCTGCCCCTTTCCCCTCCTCTCAGCCCCTGGTGACCACAGCTCCCTCTTCGTTTCTATGATTTCACTACTTTGCATCAGGGGAATCGTGCACTATTTGTATATACACACACTAGAATATTATCCGGCCTTACAACAGAAGGACATTCTGCAGTATGTGATAACGTGGATGAACCTCGAGAACATTACGCTGAGAGAGCAGAGGACTCTTGCAGGAGATGGGGAATGAATGAAACCTAATGGAGGTTGGGCCAGCCAGTAAGCCAAAAAGGCTCGTCACTAAAATCTCCAGGTGTTTGGGATAAGATTACATTGTAATAACTCATCCACCTTTTCAGGACGTTACATGTGCACTTGTGTCTGCGAGAGTGCCCAGCAATAAAGATGAAGAAAAAGTCTATACTCATGAAGCTATCACTTGGACAGTCACAACATCTAAACAAATAATACGATAAAGTAACTAAGGCCCATTTTTGGAATTATGTAAAAAATACTGTGGTACTTTCTCAGATATTCTAATAGTTTTACTTAAGAACAAATTTTGTTAAAAGATGAGCAGCTATAAACATTTGACAGCAGATGTCTTTATTATAGAATGTCTTTTTTCCCCTTGGGTAAATACCCAATAGTGGGATTGCTGGATCAAATGGTAGTTCTACTTTATGTAACCAAGGTGTTTGTACCCCTGTAATATTCTCAAATTTAAAAAAATGGCCAGCTTAAAATCACTAAAATTATACTGGGCCTAAAGTTCAGGCTTGATGTAATGTATGAGCAAGATTGCTGAATTTGCAAATGAATTATCCAATTATCCTATTCCACTCAAATTTCTAGATTTTTTAGTATATTGACTTAATTTGAAAAAGTTACTATTTTCCTTTGGCATGGTGATTTATGGCATCCAAATTTTTAAAAATATATTTGACTTGATCTGGCAAACAGTTGAGAGGGAGATTTCAGTGCCCTGTTCCAAGGGGAGAAAGAAGCCAGCTCTTTGAGATGGGGATCTACTCTGAAACTGTGTCTTGTGTCCACCTGTGTCTTGTCTCAGCTTTCTACATGCAGGTCATTTTACTTCTCCCTTCTCTTTCCACCAGGGTAAAGGATAAAGCATCCAACTTCTGATGCTTTCCATTGTTGAAACCGCAGCTAATAATAGACTTGTTTTATTTTGATGCAGTCCAGAGTTTAAAAAAAATAAGATTCAAAAAGCCTATTTTTGGAAACTATATCATCTGAGCCACCCAAAGAAACGTTAAGGTCATTTGGCCCACAAGCTGCCCTAGGTCTCTGCTGATTCCATCTCTAGCCATGTTGTAGGAAGAGGACAAGGTGGACCATGCCATGCTGACCTTGCGAAAGGCCCATGAGCCCTGCCGGACCACAGCCTGACCCTGAAAATGCAGAAACATTACCTAGACTGGTTATCATATCCATTTATTGCATTTTTTTCAAGTTGACCTGATGCTAAATTCTTTCTCTCAAAGGAAATTTTGGTTAACATCATTATTTTTGGAAACTAGGGGATGCTACACATTTGGTGTAAGAGAAGAGACAAATCAGACACCTATAGAACTAAAGTTACAGTTTGTCTGGCAGAAAACTCCTTTGGACTGCTTGAACCTCAAATAATGAAAAAGCATATATCTCAGAATCTCATCTCAATTTCTGATCATTCCTTTCAGTGACCAGTAGAAACAATCTAACACTATGTTCTATTTTCATTATAGACAGTGAGGGCGATTTGCACGAACCAGAGAAACGGTGTGTGGCTAAGCATTGCTTGTAAAAATCAGAACAGTGTCAGTAAAAGGAGCAAGGTAACCCTTAGCCTTCCCCTCTGGATGACGAGAAAAGTGCTGTAGGGCTGCGTCCCCAAACCCTGCGCTGTGGACCAGCACTGGCCTATGGCCTGTTAGGGACCAGGCTGCACAGCGGGAGGTGAGTGGTGGGCCAGCGAGAGAAGCTTTACCTGTATTTACAGCCGCTACGGTCAGATCAGCAGTGGCATTAGATTCTGCATTACGGTGAGTTGTATAATTATTTCGTTATATATTACAATGCAATAATAATAGAAATAAAGTACATGATAAATATAATGCACTTGAATCATCCCAAAACCATGCCCCGCAACTCCCCGGGGTCCATGGAAAAATTGTCTTCCATGAAACCAGTCCCTGGTGCCGAAAAGGTTGGGGACCACTGCTGCAGGGTAAATAGAGAAGAGAGTCAGCTGATTTCCAAGCCCACACTCAGGAGTACCCAGAAGCCCAGGAAAGGAAGTCTCATTGACAAGTTGTTTGAGCAGTGCGTGTCCCAGTAGGAGCCCTAAATTATGTGTGGGATCCAGTCTCTGTGCTAATCTCACACGGCAGACCCTCGGCTCCTGGTAGGGGAGGAACTCTTTCTTACTGGACATCAGGATGAAATCCAAGGGGGTGATCTGCAATGACATTAGCTCTATATGCATGGAGTACAAGTGCAAGGAGGTGACACGCTAGTGGCCGGATGGGAGCAGCCTAGTTTCCTAGCTGCTTCTCTCATGCCCACCCTTTTTCAAGTCACAATACTTTAGTTCTTATATAACTAATGCTCCCAGTTAGGGTGGTGAAAATTGACATTATCCTGTTCTCCTTTCTAGGAAAAGAAGTTAAGCAGAGCACAAAATGTTTAACATAGCTGTTTGCACATCTGCCACACACAAAGGAATGGCAATAAGAAAAACATACTCCAGGGAAAAAGCAAATACAGGCTTTGTTATTAGCACTGGCTAATTTGGTTAAACCACTGTAACCGAAAGAAATTATTAATTTTGTCATATATTTCATATTCAGCAAAAGGAGAATGGTTCGATTTACTTTGAGCAAAGAATTCCTTTATTCCAGTGCTATGCTAATGAAGTACTACTTTTTGCTTTATAAATCATTATTTACCTGTTAATTGGCTTTGGGGAAAAGCAACTAAAGGCAATAAAAATGAAAACACTTTTTTAAAGACAAGGGTAAGAAATGGTGAGAAAAGAAATAATTTAATTATCTAGTTCTAAGAGTTCAAGAATTTCAGAATATGAAGATTTTAGTTAACTATATTAAGTAGGCGTAATCACTGCAACAAGATTAGGTAATGATGAACCACATTCCAAGTTAACTAGCAGCTAAATTATCAAAGTAAGGCATATTGTATTAAAACAGCTAAACATGGATTGAATTAAATGTAATCACTATATTGTTTGCACTCACTTAAGATCGAGTTTTATTATGGTGAAGGGTTTATTATGGTTTGGATGATTAAACTTGGAAAAGGAGAAAGAAAAGAGGATATTTGTTTTCCAAGACTTAAAGAAACCAATAGATCTCTGTTATTTTCACCAATAACAAGTTGTTTCAGAGGCACAAGGGGAAATGCGTGGGGATCTCTTGATGAAAATGTAGTACATATCTGTGATTTTCAAAATGTATTCTTTGGAAATTCTGGGCTACACAAGGCAACTTAATTGGCTGCTTAAATAAATATTGTCCTGGTATCATGGTAAGATCCAGTATGGTGCCTGGGACATTTAATTATTAATAGTTTTATTCCATCCACTTCAATAGGATATTAAATATATATAGTCTCCAAAATGAAAACATAAAAGCATCATTTTAGCTTGATGAAATCCAGTTTTATTGTATCTACTACTACCTTATCTACAAATTCTGCTAAAGAGTCGCAGAGGGCTTTTTAGCAGAGGAAACAGAACAGGTACAATCACAGCAGGAACAGGCTCTGCACTGCAATTCCTGGTACCCCCTGCTGCAAGCTCTTTCCCAGCCCTGCCCAGGCTCTGCTCTCTGGGAGCTTTCTGGCTGTTTGAAGCCCCCTGCGGTGCAGGATTTCCTTTCTAAGGAACTCATGCTCTGAAAAATCTTCCACCTCCTCCTCCCATCCATCCTTACCGCTGTACTGCCAAATCTTTGTTTTTCCTCTTCTTTATCAGCGAATTTCAGCTGACCACTCTGATTACAGCCATCCATGTCAAGTTATGAATGGTGATAATATGCTCCTTAAGTGAGGACATCCTTAACTGGTGTAATTCTGGACTGGATATGTGAAACATTCTTATACCTGTGAGAACCTTTCTTCCCATACAAATGACCTAGAGGAGGAGGAAGGTAAAAGAGCCTTCATAATTACCTTTAGGCTGGGATGGAGCAGAGACGACATGTGGAGGTGTTGTAACTACTATGAAGTCCTCCAGATAATCTGATAGCTGTAATTTGGAAGATCAAGCAGATCTAGAATCCCCTTTTCTTTCGGTCATGGGACATTTATAATCCACGTGGTCCAGGGGCTTAAAGCTAAAGCTGACAGCCACCCCCGTCCCCAGAGATCAGAAATGGAGACAGGCCACTAGGCCTGGAGTTCTCTGGCCTAAATAGAGACAGCCTCTCTTCTTCAATACTTGTGGCATTTGTCCTTACGCAATCATTTCCAAGATCTGGACTGTGGTAACCCAAATCTCAGGATCCTCATAGAAGGATGAGGCCTGGGAGGTGAAGCCATGGAGTGACCACTTCTGTTTCTTTATTTTTTCCTCAGTGGTGGGAGGTGAGTACAGGGAAGGGCCAGTGACTTACTTAAGATTCACCTGAGGCTCTTGTAAACAATATGGATTCCCTTCCCTGTGGAATAAGACCTATAGGGTAAAAACCTCAGAGGGAAAGCTTAGAACTCAGTCTCTAATGCCCTTGGTGGTCCTTGTCATGAGACCTGCTATACACTGACGTGGGCAAAGGATGGTGGTGGGTTTAGTTCATTGGACGCGTGAGAGCATCGGCAAAGAAGCAGAGGCCCAAATGCCTCGATCCCATTGAGATACCACCCAGGACCTTGTTTTCCAGGGAAGATACGAAGGGGTGATAATGGTGTTTACTACAGTAACACTTCAATTTAATTCCCACTTATTTTTTTCTGAATAATACAGTCATCGTAACCTTGTTTTTTTTTTTAATTTCATAACCATGATCCTGTATCAAAATGTCTACATTTTACTAAATTGAGAATCTTAAAAATAAAATCAAAAAATCACGTATCATGTATTCTCATAGAAGTCTATCATCTCAAGTTACCTATGATTTTTGAGAAATCAGCCTATTAACTGGATAGCAATATTCTCTTTTGTTTCCCAACCATCTAATTCTATGTAGTTCTATGTTTATAGAAAGACCAAACAAAGAATGAATCCAAAAAAATCCTGTGATGTTCATACTGCAGATAGTGATGAAAGGTTGGTAAAAACTCATAATTTTGAAGTTTTAATATAAACATTCAATTTGGTAGTTAAAAGTGAAGATTTTCTCTGTGATTGAATATCACAAAACTCATCTGATTAGTGATGAACAGAAATAAATGCAGTTGATTAGTTTCAGGTTGTATCTTTTAGAATTACATTGGATTTTGCTATATTTTATTGATTTGAATAGGGACCAAATTTAGAAATGTAGAATTGAAGTTCAGATCAAAATGGACCTGAACTAAAATGTTAATTACAAATTAATTGCACTGCATCATACTTAAATTTATTTTATTGAATTGAACTTAATAGATTTCAATCAGGGACTGATTCTGCCGAGCAGAATTTGAGGCAGTTGAATCAAATCTTTAAACCCTATTCAAATGAATTAGACTAATTTGAATGAAATTGAAGTGACAGATTAGATGGGAGTTTGTAATTCTGAGCAGTATTAAAGAGAACAGAATAGGCCATATATTGAAAAGTCAATGGTCAGTTCAATTTCCATTCTTTTGTAAGTAATTTGTATTTTCTGTCTGGATGGGGATTTCTTTCATTTTTGTTTACATCCTCTGTGACTACTTAATCTGAGTCTGAATCTGGATGTTTTCTTCTGTTCTCGTGAATTGTTAGCCATTATTCACTAAAGTATGGCCTCACCTATTTTGTCTCTTCCTCTATAACTCCAATTAGAGGGGTGTTGCATAGTCTTGATCTAATCTTCCTGCTCTTAATCTCTTCTTCATATTTGACAACTCTTTGTCTCACTGGGCTGACTTCTAGAAAATTTCTTTAGAATTTATTTTGTATTTCACTATTTTTACTTCGGCTGGGGAGAAACTGCTATTTAACTCTACCATTTTTTCTCCATATTAATGTTTAATAATCAATTCTGCAACCCCGAAATTAGTTGACGGGACCATTATTCCACATCAAATTAGAACTGCCAAACTTCACCTATAAATAACAAGCTGGTTGAATTTTTATTTTGGTAAAAATAGCAGTAACTGGACAAATAAAATTAACATTTTAAATATATTTAAATGAAGTACGTTAACTCCACCATTAAACTTTGAATTTTATCCATTATATCTTTATTTCTGTAATTTTTATTTAGTTCTTTCCCAAATGTGACTCTTCCTTTATATCTTCAATTACCTCTTTTTAAAAAAATTTCTATCTAATAATTTCAATACTTGAAGTTTTACAGGACCAAAAATGCCATTAGTTATTTCTTTTGATTCATAATTATGATATCTTGTTTCCCCATACATTTCATGATTTTTTTCCTTTAAGATGTTTTTTGCAAATGTATCTGTGGGAATCCTTTGAGGTTCAGTTAAAGGTATGTCCCTCTCAGATAATTTGCTTTTTTCAGATACATGGGGATACTACCAATCTGGGACCTTTTAAAAATATATTTCCAGCTTGAATTTTTTCCAACCATCTGAATAATGTGAAGTTATGCTGTAAACTTGCGTCAGAACCAGCTTTTTGTTACACAACTTCAAGGGATAATTTCTTTTTCTCTTTACTCTGAGCCAAGGTTCCTGTGCTGTCTTCTTTCGCAGAGTGGGTTTTTTTAGTTTTGTTTTGATTTTCACTGAGACTCCAGCCTCTTGGGTTCTGTTTTCCATGATAAGATATTTGATAGAACTCGACACTTGTTGTGGACCCTTTTCCCTCACACAGCGACTGAATAGATCAGGGGTCCCCAACCTATGGTGAGCTGTATAATTATTTCATTATGTATTACAATATAATAATAGAAATAAAGTACACAATAAATGTAATGCACTTGAATCATCCCAAAACCATCCCCCCACCCCCTGGCCATGGAAAAATTGTCTTCCGTGAAAATGGTCCTTGGTGCCAAAAAGGTTGGGTACTCCTGCCGAAGATGAGCTCCGGCTTTAGTGCTCATTTACACTCTTTCTTCATGGTTTTACTTCAATTTAGGCTTCTGAAGATCTTTTTCCCTTTCTTGCAAGATCAATCACACACTTAAAGGATATTAAAAAATATTTTTTCTGTATTTTTAAATGTTTATGGGGGAGTGTTTTCACTATGTCTATTTAACATTAATCCTATAGTAGAAGTCTGTTACTGGGTTTTACAGCAGAGCAGAGGCATGGTCAAGGGGGTATTTTAGGATGTGCCAGAAGGGAAAGGAGACTAGAAATAGAGTGACCATTCCACAAATGAGGTGACAAAGACTCGGAGTGTCATGCACATGGCGTCCTGCCTTCCACAGACAGAGGAGGAACAAACTGGGAAAATCAGCAGGAGTTGACGAGCTGACGGTGACCTACCTGTGACTCCTTGGTTTTAAGTTTAGGCAAATCTGAACATTTTGAAAGAAATTTCAATTTCAATTTCTAGTTTTGGGGGAAAATGTCCAGTTTAATTGTGCAGAGAGGGCATCTGAGGTTATTAGGGACCAGAGTTGGGGCTCGTTCTACCTCCGCAGGTCTGAGTTGGAGACATTTGTAGGGAGCCGGTAGTGTTTAGTGCCCCGGGCCCAAGGGTGCTAAATGTCTCACAGTGTGTGGGACAGTCTCACACAACAAATCACTGTCCCAGCCCAAATGCCAGCAGCGCCCTCGTAGAGGAGCCCTCTGACATAGCAGGGTGGAAATGCAGTCACACAGGAGACAGGATCGGTGGCTTCAAGAGAGAGGGGTCAGAACTACAGCTGGGAAGCTGTGAGTCATCCATGGGGATAACTGAAACTCCAGAGTGGGGAAGAGTTTGTGGAATAGGACAAGTGGCCAGGTAAGGGTTTGCCTCTCACAATGCCACGGCTCAGGAGAAGAAGACTAAAGGAATACAGCTGCAAAGCGGAGAGTCAAGGCAACATGATGTGAAGAAAGCTCACGTCTCTGAAATCTGCTCTCATTCTAATTCCCCACAGCAGTTTGATCAGTCCCCTGTTTGTGTTAAGCCACAGTTTATGCGGTACTTAGTCACTGCGTTCGTTGTATTGTATTGTGGTCACTTTATGTGCTCATCTTCCTCGCAGGCAGGGAGCTCCATCTGGAGCCTGATTCTGTACGCCCAGCTTCTAGCACAGTCCTAGGTATACAGCAGATAAATGAATACTGAATGTTCCAGAAAGGCGAAGGAGAAAGCCTGGCCAGTGTCTTTGGGTGGGAGGACTGGGAGATCAGCTGAAGGTCAGATTTGTGTTTCAGGTGATCAAGCTTCAGGAGGCCAAGGCGATGACGAAGTAAGGTAGGAAACCCACATGACCAAAGCAGAAAAGTCACCTGAACATAAGGAGAGGGACAGAGCAGCCGTGGGGTGACCAGGGAGAGAGTGTGGATTCTGCTAGTTAGTGGAGTTCTGACCGTAGGTGTAGTCAAGAGTAAAAGAAATTGACAAAGAAGAAAATATTAAAGTTCTGATGGTGGGACCAGTGCTGATCAATAACTACAATCACTATTAGGATGCTCACTATTTCTTCCTAAGATGCTAGGACCGGGGCCAACCCTGCAAAAACACTGCCTTGGAGAAAATCTCAGGCTGAGTTTGGTTTCTCAAACCCATTCTGATAAAGACATGACCAGGGGACTCGTGAAAGGGACAGAGGGGAAAGGTGGGCCTTAATGCCAAAGCTTTTTGAACTAGGTCCTTCTTTTCTACTATTTAACAAGAAAGAAAGAAAAAATTGCTGACATTAAAATAATTAGCCTTGACCTTTAACCCTATTATACTCGTTACTTTCAAGAGAGTAATGTATTATTATCTGAAAAATGCATCTATCCTTCATACGTAGAGCGAGACACTGCTTATGTAGCACAAAACCCGAGGTTGCGTATCATGTGTGCAGTTCAGTGGGGGCAGAAATCCTTTCTTGCTTGTAAGACATCAAACCGGCAGAGTCGCACATCATTCATCCATTACCCGCGCTTCCTCCCCGGAAACTAAGATGCTAAGGCCTTTCTCCACGGCACAAGCAGTTAATAAAAGTGGCACAAATTCAAAGTCCTCCAGTCTCACAGAAGAGCAGCAAGATGACGAAAAATTCAGTAACAAGCGGCAGATTTTTCAAGTGAGTAAAAGGGACACTTATTTAAACAGCAAAATCACTAAAATTTGCCCTCATTTTTTTTTCTGACAACAAAAGAATTGGACACTAAGGCACAGAATAAATTTTTCCTTGAATGTATTTAACTAAAACTTGTTTTTGTAGTCTGTTGCTTAACCTGCTGGTATTAAATGAGATTCTTCAAAGCCCCTCATGTTATGTCAATTAGTAATTTTTCTTGTCCTGGCAAGGAACTGATTTCAGTTTGATTGTAATGAATGTAACAAATTATATAATAGTCAGGTAAGCTTTTTGGATACTGTTGCCTTGGAACACTGAATGAATAATTTTATTAAGATGCCTATTAGGAAGCAAACTGCAAAACTTATCCAAACCACCTGCCTCCCTGATTTCAATTATTAATCTTCTCTATAACCTGGCTGGATACATTGCCCCACTTTTCATCAAGAATAAACTCTTTCTTTATCACTGACCTGTTTCTTGGTTGGGGACTTTTGCTCTCACCATTGCAGCCGCTCGGCCCACCTTCCTGTTCTCCAAACAGCCAAACACGTTCCCACTTCAGGGCTTGGCAACTGCTATTTTTTCCACCTGGAGTTCTCTCCCCCTTCCATCCACGAGGATCTCTCACTTTCTTCCCTTAGCTGTTGCTCAAATGTCAGCTTATTAGTCTGGCTTTCTCTTAATAAGCCACCTGAAACGGTATCCTTCCTCCTCTCCCGTTCCCTTACCCTATTTTATTTATTTATTTGCATTTATTATCGCCTGACATGTTACACACTGTCTTGTTTATTGTTTTCTTTGTGTCCTCCCACTAGAGTTTAAGATCCAGTAGAGCTGAGCTTTGTTTTTGGCTACTGATAAAGAGCACCTGTCCATACCGAGTGCTCAATAAATGTTTTTCAAATAAATGAATGCAGGTTTTTATTTCTATTTCTTTTTTCCTATCCAAACAAATAAAAAAGGAAAAAACTAAAAATATTTTTTTTTTAAATCATAAACACACGTCGAATTCTAGTGTTTGGAAATTTCTTAAAAATCTTTCTCTATTCGTTGGTTGGTCAGGTGAAAATTGATTTCACCTGAGACAACTTTATCCCACCTAATCAGTTTCTCCTGGCCTCAGCTGGTTCGAGAACTAACTATGATTTATCTACGTAAAAGTTACAGCAGTTATGCCACCTACGTAACCGTCTCTGCTCACGGATTTGCAGTCTGTATTGGCGTCCATAATTGGGTTTATCTTTCAATCAGCCTTCTTCCATTAGCAACAATCTTATTTGCACCCCTTGTATCATGTCTTGATTCTATATCATATCCCTATTCTCAGCAGCACTAGAATCAAATTTTATTTACTCTGAGTCTAGCTTTCAGGAAGTTTAGTAATCTGCTTGTGTCTCATACTGACTTTAAAAAAAAAAAAAAAGCAAATCAGGGATTTGTTTTGACAGTTTGCTCACAAGATACGTCGATCTGCAGGTTGACTAGAGAGGACAGGGTAGGGCTGAATGCAGTCCGCAGTCTGCTCGCGAGGCCGGGTGAGCCTGATCGTGTGCAGGGCGGAGGGGCCCATTTTCTAGCTAGCACCACGATTCCACACTCCGGGAGCCCCTGGCAGAGCCAACAGTCAACGGCGGTTCAGCACAGTTTTCTACACCACCACACCCGTCGTGCTGTTCCGTTATACCAGTGTTCAGAATCATGACCCGAGGAAAGGCAATTTGACCGAAACAGGAAATTTAAAATTGTATATAACTTATTATATTTACAAAAGCAGGCAAATCTTTGTTTAAGGAAATAGACAAAAAAATAAACAAAAGATTGCTGAATATATTTGTCGAAACAGATTGTTTTTCTACTGAACCTTTCATTCACAAGAAAATTCACTTACGGGGACATCAGAGTTCCTGGCTTCTATCCTCTATTCTCTGTGTTCTTTAGGTTGAGGTCGATGCGTGATTAAGGCTGGGACCATGACAGAGTCTTGGGAGATTTTAGAGGCACGTGGCATAACCCACGTGAAGGGGATGAAGCAATGATTCCGGTAAAGTCTGGCTCTGGCCTTCGGAAGACAGACTCAGATGCCTGCTTCTGCCTCCTGCTAGGTTAGCAGTTCTGTCTCCAGCATAACATCCGTCCTACAGATCTGCAAGGGCTGGTGACAACCTAGAGACCCTCACGAGATAACTGTTTTCTAGCTGTGGACGTAGAGGTGGAGGCCAAGGGTCGCCTTGTCTAAAGCAGCTGATCCAGACGCCCACTGCTTGGGAGCGGAGCCAGGGAATGCTGCCCCTCTCACGTGACATTCCACGCTCTGTATGTTCCAGCCAGTGCAGGTGCGGCTGTGAAACAGAGATCACTGAGTGAGGTGAGCACTGACTCGGGAGCCAGGACATCTGCATTCTGTTCACCTCCACTGTTACCTTGATGTTCCCTTTCTTCCTCTCTTGGGCTCTTTCTTGCTGTGCAACATGGGGATGTGGACTTTGATGACCTCTGTTTCTGGCTTTATTACTCCACAGTTCCATGATTTTTTTCTGTGTTAGAAGTGACCTAATTGGTTTATATTACAGCATCCCTATTTTCTATAAATTTCACATATTGCAGCAACATTACTCATATCTCTTCCCACTATCAGAAATATACTTCTCCTTTCTTCATCAGGTTTACTACTACTGCTTTTTCTTTACATGTAAATAAAACCATTGTTTTCCTATTCAAGTTTTCTCTGAGTCCCACCAGCAAAGAGAGGTGCGTTTTCATACAGACATCAATAAAACCTTGCTTATTAGAGCCCTTGTCACACTGCATCACTCTCGCCTGTTTAAATGCCAGCTTCTTTCCAGACTGGCTGCTCAGAGGTTGGGAGCCTTCTCACTTTATCTTTGCAGCTACTGAGGTTTGCGATGATAATTCAGTATATATTCTCTGCAGCCACTAAGGTTCATAATATTATAATAATTCACATATATTAAACAACTGCATAAATCTGATCTCATGGCTTCCGTACACACCTTTAGTCACGCCAATCCTCATACATGCTGTCCTGCTCTCCCTGCTGTCTGGACCCCGGTCCTGATTTCTAGCAATAGGTTTCTGCATCAGGCGGTGCTGCGTGTACCTCAATCCCGACCTGTTTCGTTCTTCAGCCTTTCACCAATATGCATGTATCTACTTGTGTTCATGCTCTAAGGAACTTCCAGCTCATTCCTTAACACCTGACCTCATCTCTAAACTCACAGAGAAATACCGACATCAGAGAGGAACTCCTCAGCTTCCTGTTTCCAAACAATCAACCCTGTCTCTGCAAACACTGTTCTCTCCTGTCTCCTTCTACGACAATTTCTACTCCTGCCTCTGGCCACTCCCTGGCCTTGTGCGGGGGTTTCACTCTTCTTCTGTCTTCGCAGAGCTATACACCGTCATGTGTTCTTTATTTTTCTTGGGATTCTTCCCACTGGTATCTAAGACTGATAATCTGTCCTATTCGGAAAAACGAACAAATAAAACTATACACACAAACAATCCTCAGTTCCTTCAATGCTGCACCCTCTTCAGCCATTGCCCTACTTCCTCCCCTAGGAAATAAAAATTCTTGCAAGAGTTGCCCACGGCACACTGGATGTTTTTATTTCCTCACTGTCTTGGCCACTCCTCCATGGAGCAGATTTTCCAACCACCCCATGAAAACAGCCGTTGTTAAGGTCGCCCCTCCCCATGGCACGGCATCCAAGGGACCTTGTGCATTTTGTGTCTCACCAAACCTCTCGCAGCATTTGATGCTCAACAGTGTCCCCGTTCCCCTCTGTTTCGAAACAGTCTTTACCCTTAACTGCTGTCATGAGAGTTGGTCCTACTTCTCTGGTTGTTGTTTCTCTCAGTCTTAAGATTTTCTAGTCAAAATGTTAAATGCTGGTGCTCTCAAGGCTCTGTGTGTCTATGCTGCCTCTTCTCAGGCTCTCTGTGGTCTCATCCATTCCCAGGCCTTCGACAGACACAGGACTCACTCGCGCGTGTGTTTAGACCAGCTCTTTCCTCTGAGATTCAGACTTACATGTTCAACTATTTATTTGGCATCTCCATCTGGGTATCTCAAACCCAGTTCAAATGCTTTTAATAGTCATGGTTGTCCCATCTAGACTTGATCCTTTTTAAAAGGCTTTTGGGTCTCTGTTAATAACCCCAACACATCCACCTTGCTATAGGAGCCATTGAGAACTGCCACCCGAAAACCTTGTCCACCATTCGTTTCCGTTGTTCGTGACCAGTGCCACTTCGCACATGGGGCTCGGGAGTAGCGGTGTGCCTGTGCAGTGACGAAGACAGCCCTGGCGGAGGGTGTCAGCTCCAACCCCTGCACCCGGGAAATTCAGCCCACTTCCCAGAGAATCCCCTCTGCTTTGGAGCAGAGAGGGCCAGTGAGCACTACAGCAGCAGGAGAGGAATACTGAAGAACTGGATCTCATTGCCACTGGTTTTTATCCTTTAAACTTCATTTTTCACACTGTGCTTGAAACAGCAGGCGCTGGCTTTTCCTCTGACTGTCATTACTCCCTAAGGAGATGCAGTTGAGGAAAGATGCAGTGTCCGTGTGCGGTAATGGGGAAAAGCCATCCCTCAAACACCTGCACGTGTCCCTCATCATCAGCACCTCCTCTTTGATAGCCACCACAGAGCCTGTAAAAGTGGGCAAAGCATCTTATCACACTGCTGTATTTTTCTGTTTCCTTCAGACCACGTGTTTCCCTCTGGTATCACTCATCTCCATAATATATAGTTTCAAAGACCCAATTTCATGCAGATGCGGGGAAAAATAGAACAACAAATTCAAAGCTCCTCTTGCCATCGGTCTTTTGATTAAAGTGCCCTTTGCAGAGAGGTAAACATGACACTTCACTCAGCCCTGACATGGACTTATTGCACAACTAGATTGCTGCATTTTTATTGCAGGACTGTGTCTGCCCTTGTTTAAAATTGTTTTGACCTTTGGACGAGCACACATTAAAAAAAAAAAATCCCCGTCTTTCTGCAGAATTAGTAAACCATAATAAAAAGAGGAAGGCAAGTTTGTCATATCTGAACGGCGCCTGGCAGAGTCACAGCTAATGCTTGCTTGACAACTTCATTTTGCTCCTGGAAAGAGCTGCTTTGTGACCCTGAGTCTGAACGCCAGCCCTGTGTAAATGATGCTTTCCTCATCCGAGTCCAGATGGCAGCTCCTTCGGCCAATGTTGCCTTATTTCACATGGAATCACAGTCCCAGGAGTGACATTCAGCCTGGAAGCGAAGCTGTCAGAAATCCCCATTTGTATCAATTTGCTGCTTTGCAAGTTGAAAGCACCTAAAAATTACCATGTTCAGAAATGCACCATACATTGTATTAGGGTAAACTTGCAAGGATTGTGAAATTACCACTTACTAGATCACTGAGGCCGAAAGAGAGAGTCCCTTCAATCACAACTATGTTGAGTAATAAACAACATGAGTATGTGTCATGGTGAAAACTGTAACAGAGTCGATGCCAAAAAGAGTAAACCCATCCCGAATGCCATGTGCAAGAATATTAACTAACATCTTGATTGAGCCCTGTCGGAAGAAAGCTGGCGAGAATCATACTAAATAAAACATTGAAAGCGAGCCCAGAAGCTTTAGTTTGGTAAGAATTTATTCAGCAGTATTATGGCCTGTCACCGTCAGACTTAAAGGAAAACTATCTAAATGCTCAAAAGAATTTGACGTATGTTGCCTTATTCTTTCCAGGATAAAATTAGAGTGATTTAAAAAGAATCTAAAATGATCTTTTCTCCCCATGAGAAACAAAGGAAGACTAGGAGGCGACAATAATGGACCAACTTTAATTCATTAAACTGGAATGATCTACTCTCTAAATCTTTAAATAAAGTATTTGCTAAAAAGACAAAAACAAACTCACGAGTTTTTCAAAAGAAAAAATCCTAAAATTTGCTATAAATTTGGATAAATACCAATCACCTCATTTCGAGGAATACAAAGACACCTAAAAAATAATTCAAGTTACTATGAAATGCTTGAAATATAAATAATTAGTAAGGGCAATTGGCTTGTGGGGAGGTCGAGTCAAATACTGTGTTTGGTGCTAGAGAACAAGAATTAACCTGACATTGTTCTTAATTTGAAGATAAAATGATAATCGTCATTATCATTTATTGACCCTTACTAGGTGCTCAACTCTGTTTTCAGCATTGTGTAAATACCATCTCACGCAACCTTCAAGAAACAGCCTGGGGGATATATACTATTGATGGGGTTCAGGACACGCCTCCCCAAAACGTGGCACTTTGGCGTTTGAGGGAACCGCAGAAGCAGGCCGTAGAAACTGGAACGAACCCCCTTGCTTCTTCTGCCCTGAAGCAGGCCATAAAACCTAGCTGACTTTCCCCTGAAATGAGTCGTAAGACCCTCGTTCCAGAGATGCCCTCCCTATACCAGAAAGGCATTTCTTTATCTCTGAAGACTCGGGACACAAAAGAATCTGAACAAACAACTTGCCGAGTTCCCCCTCAGTTATGACCATTAGATCATACTCCTTTTTTGTTCAATCATGTTTCTCCACAACTATCCACTTTTTCATCAGACTCGTCATAAAATATATACAGTTTTCCCTGTTTCTTGAGGTCTTCATTTCTGAAGCCTCCTATGTCATATAAAACTTACATTAAATAAATTTGTATGCTTTTTTCCCTTGGTAATCTATATTTTGTTGTAGGGGTCTCAGCCATGAACTTAGCAATGGGTGAGAAAAGAAATCGTTTTTCTCCCCTGCATTATCTTCTTCATTTTACAGACGAGGAGACTGAAGAAGAGAAAGGCTCAGTAAGATACAGAGCTGAGATTTGACTGATTCTAAAGGTTAAGCTCTTAACCACCCTGTGTTTCATAGGCAGTCAGATAAGCAAAGGATGACTATGCAATGTGGCGTGTGCTGCAGAAGAGGCATGCATAAAATTTATCCTGTGCTTGGGATGAATAGTGAATTTTGCTACGCCAAAGAGAAACACCAGGAAAGATAATTTTCCAATGAGAAATTTTATTAAAATATTGTTTCATATAGACCTTTGGGACAGGCAAACATTTTCTAAACAGCAATAAAAAGGAATTGAATTGTCGTGATGGTTATGATGCTCCACAAATTTACTAATTTATAAATTTACTTTTAAGAATAAAAGAATCAAAAATAGATAAATTCCTTAAAAATTAAGAACTTTTATCTATCAAAAGTCACCATTACAATAGTAAAAAATGCACGTTATAGACTGGGAGCAGACATTTGCAATACGTGTATTTGGCAAAGGACTCCTGTCCAGGGTGATTAAAAACTCCCATAAACCGATGAGAGAAAAACCAACAACCCAATTAAAAAATAGACAAAACATTTAAATAGGCACTTCACTAGAGATAATATCCAAATAGCCAATAAGCATATTAAAAGGTACTCAACTCCATCACTCATTAGGTAAACGAATTATAAACAAATTACAAACCACCATACTTCCACTGGAGTGGGTGATAATAAAAACACGAACAGTACTGGATGTTGGTGAGGATGCAGAGGAACTGAAATTCTCAGACATTGCTGATAGGAGTGTAAATTAATCCAACCACTCTGGAAAACTGTTGGCAGTATCTACTAAAACTAAACATATGTCTCCTCTGCAACCCAAATATTTTACTCCTGGGTATACATCCAAGATAAATGAACGTCTATGTCCACAAAAAGATATGTATGAAAATTTTCATAGCAGCTTTATTCATACAGCCCTAAACTAGAAACAGTCTTAAGTTCATGTCCATTCCATTATAAGACAGTGAGGCACATTAATAAAAAGGAATTCTACAAAGCAATAGGGAAGAAGAACACTTCATGCATGAAAGAATCTCACAGATAAGCTGAGTAAAAGGGGACGGATACAAAAGGCTACATATACACTGCATGATCCAACCTATGTGCATTTCAAGAACAGGCAACATTAATTTATAGAGACAGAGGTCAGAATTGTGGCTGCCTCTGGAGATACTTACTGGGAAGAAACATAGGGAACCTCTGGCATGCTGGAAATTTCATAACTTGATCTGGACAGTTGGTACATATGCAAGCACATAAAAAACTTACTGGACTCTACTCTTAAGATTAATGTACTTTATGCTATGTACTTTACATGTATGAATATGTATGTATGTGTATGTATATGTATGTGTATGTATATTAATATATACATACACATGCATTTCTTACACCTTAACAAAAACTAAAAACATAAAATATAAAAAAAGAAACATAAGGCACAAAAGTATGTATTAAGTACATACTCAGATGTCCATATCTTTTTTATAGCTTTATTGATATATAATTTATCATAAAAAATTAACCCATTTAAAGTATCCAATTCAGTGATTCTTAGTGAACATATAGAGCTGTGTAACCACCACTGCAATGCAGTCTTTGGACATTTTCATCACCCCTAAAATTCCTTCTAACTCCCATTTGCAGTCAATCCCTTCTCCTCGTACTTCCAGCCCCCCACAACCACCGATCTGATTTTTGTCTCTATAGATTGGCTTTTCTGGACAATTCATATAAATGGAATCATGTGTGTGACCTTTGTGTCTGGCTTCTTTCGTTTAGCATAATGTTTTTCCCGTTCATCCATGTTGTAGTACGCATAATGTTGAGTTCTGCTTTAATGCTGAGTAATATTCCATTGTATGGATATACCACAGTTTGCTCATTCACTCACCAGTTGATGGGTATTTGGATTATATTTGCTATGATTTTTAAACTGAAAGGTAATTCATTTTTCTCAACAAAGCAAACAAAACATCTTTGTTAGAAATTCTGTTCTTTGAAATAAAATAGAATACTTTCACGTGTCACCCCACTAAAACAAATAGAAAGAAAAAAACCCTAAATTTTCCATGTTAAAATTTCCATTGAAAAGATACCTTAAAGATGGCTGGAAGCATGTTATAAACATATCTGGAGAAAACATCAACATACTCAGTTTCACTCTGCCAAAATATGGTACTAAGAGAGCTCAGTGTTGGAAATAGCCCAGGTGGAAGCCAGGACTCTGCTAAACTTTGCTTACAGTAGGCCGATGCCCTGGAATTCTCTAATGAAGGGTATAAAATAATAACATTCAAGCAGCCACCAAACACTGTTGTCTGCCAATTTAAACTTTTCATGTGTAAATTTTTTAAATGATTCACTATCTTTTAAAGGCTAAAAATAAACCAGAGCTTGAACATACAGAATTAAAGACTACATGCATTTCAGCTGCTCCATGAGAAAACAAAAGCAGCTAATATCTCTAATTTGTAATTAGGGAAAAAAAAAAAAGCCTCTGTAAGGTGTTCACCCTGCAAAGTGTCTGGAGCTTATTTAGGAGAAGGAACAATTAAATTTTATTTATAAAAATTAGTTTTCAAACAGTACCATTTCTTATAACTATGAAATGAATAAATAGCTTTACCAAACTTTTCTTTAAAACTTTCTAGGGCATAAGATTGATGAGTGATGGAATATTTAGTTCAGTTTCAAGTCTTCGTTAAGAATTCTCTAGTTCTTTTACATTACTGTTTAAAACTTGCTGTTTTATAATGAGAATTTCTCCATATGGTGTTCATAATGTTTAGCTCAGTGCTGGGCATAGTACTAGTATACATGGATTGATTGATTACTTATTCTTTGCCCTGGGACCTGAGGAAGAAAAAAAAATAAAAAGATTCAGATGGTTGGCAGCTTGCAGCTACCAGCCAGGCTGTGGTAACAGCTAGGCTCCTGAAAGTATAACAACACAACTCCACAGAATTATCAGCAATAATGGAACAGGGTCACTCCATGACCATGGGGTCAAATCACGAAAAAGACCTACTTGTCGGAACACAAAGGACCCTGTGTGATCACAAAAATAACCAGACAGCTCCCCCTTCTGGATACTGTGAGTGGCTACTGTTTTTTTCAAATGACAAAGATCGCCACACCGCCCTCCTGCCTCCTAGGGCAAACCCACTAAGATACTCAGCCATCAAACTGCATCCCCTCCCCAACGGCACCCCACTCAGAACAAACCGTCCGTTCTCCCTGCAGTCACCCCACGGCACCCCCACCCCATCACACTCCCCCCACCGACTCTCTCTTACCAAGATGCCCTGTGGTTCCGCACGGAGTGCGCCCTCCCTCCCTGCAGCAAGCCCCCCGCCTGCCTTCCTGGGCTGCGTTCTTGGCAGGAGTCAACAAACTGAACGTTGCATAAATAAACAAACGCCCTATATTCAGGCTTTCTAGAAGGTACTGTTTCCACCTTTTGATGAGCCCTAGATTGACCAAATAGGGCAAAGTAGAGGAACGTCAGTCAGTCACCATAGCTGCTATTTTAGAAAACTACAATTGTGGAGGCAAAGGAAGAAATATCAATGATAGTTATATTACAGTTTGATTCCAAGGTTTGGTCAAGCACATAATAACTAAGTTTAGCAACCTCGCCCATTATCTGGTGTTGTTGAAGCGTGATCGATCCCCTTCTTGTTCTATAACAGGAAAAAGGGCTTTGCCCACCCTCTCTGGTGTACTACGCGCGCGCGCACACACACACACACACACACACACACAATCTGAGGTTCTCATGCAAATAAAAATCATTTTGACTAAGATGTATATACACAAATGTTCTAATCAGCTTTTGAAATTACGAAAAAACAAATGTAACACTTTGCACAGAAGCAATAATAATAAGCAACAAGAGAAGGAGGACAAGGTATAAGAAAAAAGACCAACAAACCTCAGCCGCAAATTAGACAAATCAGATGCCAAAGAAGAGCGAAATGAAGACAGAGACAAGAAAATGGCACACGGGAGCGGGACAGAGACAGGGAAAGACATCGTCCTGTTCAAAAGAGAGTGGAAAACGCAGGGCAGAGTGATCTCTTCCAGGAGGCTGTTGGGATTTTCTTTTCATTCCTGAACATAGGTGGAACCTAGTTGGGTCCCCATGTGGATAAAGTAAGTGGAGTAACTTTCTGTTCTGCAGCAATAGGACCTGAGTGATACACTCCGACTCCTACAGTGCAGACATTTAGCCCTAGGTGGGACCAAAGGGTTTTATTCTTTGCCTCCGCTCTCTACTATCCTATATTTCGTTAACTGGCAAATATCCCTAAATTGTGTTGTTGTCACTTTTATTACCATCTTCTTCTGAAGGTAGGGTCACCTAGGGGACTCTGATGCTAAAAACACCCTGAAATGTAAACCTATCTTTGCTGCTGAAGTAGAAAAGTTTATGTTAAACTTTTTTTTATTTACTTAGTTCCCTCCTCCGAGTCTATTAACAGCAGCATTTTATATTTTGCATTTTTTTAGCTAATTCCAAAGGGATGCTGTATCCACTCCGTACCCTTTTATTTTAACAAAGTCTCTGTTTAGAATCCCTTAGTTGTAAGGAGTTCACTAATTTTAATTTCAATAATTTAGATCTCAGTTTAGAACAAAGATTCCTATCTATCAGGATAGATAGAGAATGCTAGCTTTTATTATGTAGGCCAATAAGTACAATCGATTAGCATTATTGGTAATCTAATGCCAAACTCAAATTTTTGTTAGCACTTTTATTGAACGTTCATATTTAGATTTTGATCAGCACATGTATTGAGTATTATTCCTAGAATATGAATAATACTAGGCATGAAACTGGGCCAAACCAGTCAATCCTTGGCACAAAGTTACTATCCTCAATCTATGTTTTCCAACATTCCACAGGCTCTTTTCTCAAGCAAAGACTAGAAAAGCACAACTGGAATAACAACGCTAGTCATTATTCGAGGAGACTCGTTCATTCCTCTGGATGAAGAGCCAGTCTGTATGTAGCAGTTTATTTTTTCACTTCCCTTCCCTAATTATTTTGCAATTACCACTTTCTTGCAAGCTGAAATTAATATCTGTCTATTCTTTTACTTGCTTTCCTTGTCTGTGATTCCCCTGCCCAGGGTTGGAGCTTTTCTTTTTCACTTTGCATTAGTTTGGCTCTTTCAATAGTTCCACTCTGAAATTTTCATTCTCTTAACACATTGTTGCCAACTAAGAGTTTTCCCCTTTTTTCATATTCTCAAACCTTTTTTCTTCTACTAAACTTATGCTGTTTTTGGCTCTAATCTGAAGGCAAGACCTCATGATTATTCTATGTACTCTCATCCTACTTTATACATTTGATGTGCACTTTAATAGACTTGTTTTCATTTTGAAAATGACATGCTGATGCAGCAACAATTTCATAATGCACTGTGTACAGGCATGGTAATTTACTCCAAGATCACTGTAGTTGTTGGAAGGTTTTATCTTTTTCTGTAAATTTTCAGCGTTAAGAGAACTGCTGAAGTGGCTGCATTGAAATGGAAAGACACTTGGCTTCTCTTGGAAACGGTTAATTTCTTGGATAATACCTTTGGAAATCCATTTCTGTCATTGGGCTCCTTAGCGTTGTGAATACCTTCGACATGAATTCCTAGAGGTGTCTATACCATACACAATCAGCAGGTTGAGAAATACTCCAAGTTACAATGATAGTACACACCTTTTTAAAAGTTCATTTACTTTCGCATTAGTAGCGAATAACTTTTTACAAGGTACATTACAAAGCAATACAAAATACTTTTTTGCCTTTATTATAGAGTGGTTCCAGAGATGCTTCATCAACAATTGGCTACTGAGCCATGGTCCCAGCTGAGTGCTAATGTGAGGGGTCCTGGTTATAAAGATCGAAAGCTGAAGACCCCAACCCTAAGGAGTCCTCATGTCAGACTATCTCCTGACTCCCCCCTTCAGTCGCCCCGTTTCAATGAAGAATTAAATTGCAGGAAATTATAACCAATCATAAATTGATAGTATGCATTATTATGCACACAAAGGAGGCACGTTCTAGCAAATTTATTTTGTGGTTTCAGATGGCCTTCATTAAGTTACCTTGGATACAATACAAGCTAAATAGAACACTTGGGGCACCCTGAAGGCATGATGAAAATGACTAGGGATTTGAAATCGGTGCTCATATTTTCAAGTTTTCCTAGTTGTACTTTAAACTTCTAATGTTCTAATCACTGTTGTGCCTACAGGCATTTATACACCATGGCAATATCTTTTTTGATGGTGGGCAGGACGGAAGGATGATGCTGATTTCCAAAGCTGCCTTGAAGTGGTTTGCTGAGAGGCAATCTCATTGGTCTCATTGGTGCTTAGGTTGTATCTGCTTCACCACAAAACATCACATTGGCTAACGCCTACCCTTCATGTCTTAGTTTACCTGCCATTTAAAAAAAATCTCCTCTGGACCCTTTAAATTGGGCTAGGTATCCCAGCTATGCCTTCCCTTAGCATCTGGGACTCCAGCTCTCATTGCACTGATGCCTTTAGAATGTAATTGCTGGTTTAAATGTCTGATTCTACCAGTTGGATTGCAAACTCTGTAAGGTTGGCGGCTGTCTAAATCTGGTTCAGTTTGCACTGTCAGCCTGCAGGAGGAAGCCGGCATGTGGTAGACACACAACAGATTTGCTGAGTGCCTGAGTATACGAACAACCATGAAGACTTATCCATAATTTTATTTTTCATTTATTTATGAGCAATTTCTCTGTCCTTTTATGCTATAAAGCATTTATAAGTATGGCAAAATCTTATTTGCCTCCGCACCGTCTATTGCATCTAATATAATGCTCCATACAAAGCAGACGTTCGAGTATCTGCTAAGAGAATGGGCTGACGGCTCAGTAACCACCATTGCGTCTGAAAGGCCCTGGACTGAGTTCCAACAGGCTGTAATTGTGGTTCCTGCCTTGACAGAAACTACCTGTCCTTTGGGATTAGAAACTTAGTTCTTCCTTGCAGGAGAGAGCTCTTTTCATTAGGTGAGGTGAAAATCTTCATCACAACCAGAAGCCTGGTTGACATAGAAGGGAACACCTACAAGAATAGCACCTGGGGTGATATTAAGGAAGAGTTCAAAATAATAGAGAAGTGAAAAAAAGTTGTGATTGGTTTTCTCTGCTCGAGGGAAATCTATAGGAAAGAAAATAGTGGGTCACTATCTGTCACCCTAAGTTGTCACCTGAAATTCCTTTATCATCCTCTGAAAGATAGTTTGATACCAGAGATAACAAATATAGTATTTAGAGTCAGGCTGGACTGAACCATATATTCTTTTGCACAGTTTTCAAATATCAAAGCCATTTTATGGTAATTAAAAGATAAAGCCAGTTTGCAATATCTATCTCTACTTTACTATTACATATCTGTAGTTATGAGAGATAGATAAATGAGACCTTTATTGTCTAATGTGTAAAATTCATTTCTTAATGGATAACTATATTCTAACACTCCAGGCAATGTTTACAGTCTACTTTATTTCTTTTACTTTGCATGAACTTTAAAGTTGCTTCATTCTTGAAAACAAACCCCATTGTATTAACATATTCTGTGAAACCTATCATCAAGTCAAAAAATGAGATTGAAAGAGTTTAGACTTTACCAGAGGGATAGCATTATTAAGAAGGATATCAAGAGTAATAGCAAGATTATGATGTCTGAACTCTAGTAATATTTAAAGCAAAATTGCTTTCAGAAAAATCATCTTGGAATATTTTACTCTCTGTTTTTAAAATAGATTCTTGGAAAAAATAAATATTACCTTCTCATGAGACATCTTAGAACTTACATTGTTGGCTACACTGAAGAAACTGACTGTATATATTTTTTTTTGTCTTCTCTTGATCTTGTCGGCACATCATTAATTTGCTATTAAACTACCTGCTTTACAAAGTTTATTTTGTAGCACAGCATGGCTTTTTCTCTCCTTAGTGATCTCATGAGACGACAAATTACTATGTAAGATAACAAATGACTGGAACTTGGCAGATATAATATTTCTGTTGTTTTCCTGCTTCCACTGAGTTGCTGTCAATCCCTGACTGCATCATAAGCAGATGGCTAATTGTTACAAAGCTACCTATCGTTAATGCAGAAACTTGCCAACTTCTTGGTAACACATGGTTTAAAAAATAATCTTAGAGCATTTATAAGGATAATGCAAACCTAGGACTAGTTCTTAAAATGTGGGAGGACATTCTGAGTTACTTGTAAGCATATCTTTTATTCGCTTAAGGATAGAACTTTGATTTCCTAAGAGATAAGAAGAGTTTGGATATAACTCTGTGTAGTAGTTTCTTAGGGTTGCTTAACAAATTACCATAAACTGGACAGCTTAACACAAAAGATCTTAATTTTTTCACAGTTCTGGAGGCTGGAAGTCCAAAACACAGGTGTCAGCAGGGCCATGCTTTATCTCTGAAGGCTCCAGGGGAGAACATTTCCTTCCATCTTCCCAGCTTTTGGTGGTGGCCAGCAATCATTGGTGCTTCTTGGCTTATAAACATATCTCTCAGGCTCTTTTCCTCGCATGGTATTCTCCCTGTGTGCTTGCGTCCAAATTTCCATCTTACAAGGATACCAGTCATTGGATTAGGGCCCACCCTACTTCAGTATGACCTCATCTTAACTTGATTACATCTGCAATCTCCAAATAAGGTCACATTCGCAGGTTTCAGGGGTTAGGAATTCAATATATTTCTTTGGGAGGTGACACAATCCAACCTATATGCTCAAGAACTTGTTAAAAACCATTTCAATAACATCCAGTTTTCTTCTTAGTAGAGCTCTTCTATTCTAAGAAAACAGAAGTGTTAGCACTGAGAAGCTTTCATTTCCATGTTGAATATATTTTTATTTAAAATGAAACTACTGCACAGGGTTATATTCAAACTTCTTATCTTTTAGGAAACCAAAGTTCTGTCCTTACCTGAATATAAGTTCACAAATAACTCAGAATGTCCTTCCATTCTTTGTTGTTGAAAACAATTCCTTATCTAGTCCAACACACTTGAGTCTGAAACAAGTGTAAAGTTAATTTTTTAATATCATATTGTGTAGCTAGAACTGGAAAGACTTCTCCAAGTACAATATCTGAAGGGAATAGATATTGTCCATGCTGTTGCTGTGACTCACAGTACTTAAATATTAATAATAGATACAATAACTGTCTGCAACAGATGCAAATCACTGTTGCTTGAATGTAATTTTTATTGCAAACGTACTTCATATCAGAGAATTATGAATTTTTCTAGTGCTTTTTCTGGCTTTATTCGATTGAAGTTTCATTGTGTTGTATCCAAGTTCTATTTCTGGAGTTTAGCTTCTAAATGGCAAGTGGGCTGTGCTTCTTAGAGGCAAATACCCATATCAGTCCTTACCGGTGTCTGCTCTCAATTAAAATCGAGCATCAACTGAAAGCAGAACTTTCTTTGATGCCAAGTTCTTGGTTATTTGTTGTCTTGCAAATTCTGGTATTAAAAAACTAACTCTACTCAAAGATTTAGTTCTAATAGTTACCAGGTTCATCTTGATAATGGACCTGGTAAGTGAGAATTGGTGAGATTCTAGAGTCACATTCATACTAGCTTTATAACAAGGGCAAACAATTTCAAATTAAGTGCATGGCATTTGAGAACTTTTGCCAACAGAGATGTAATATGCTGATATTTAGATACTCAAATCTTTTACCCTTAGAGGAAATCAGACAAAACCTGTTTTAAAAGATTGAATTTCAAGCATGGCAGAATGATGAACATCAACATGGATCTTGCACAGGGGCAAATATAATAATCCCACATGTTGGGAAAATAATTGCTCAATTTAGTTTATGTCTAAATATAGGAAACATCTTTCTTCACCTTTACATAATTTTATTTTGTCAACTGACTTTAATTTAACGAAATTAACCAAGATAAAGAGTGCTGACAAATACACGAAACCATAATAAAAACCTTGGAAACCCAGCTTGAGTTTTGATTGTCACTCTCCTAATGCCAGGGATGGAGCCTGTCATTGTCCTCGTCCCAGCCTCTATCTTTTCCTTCCCTGTCTTTCTTCATCTTTATGTCTGGCTGTGACACTTCTCCAGGGAATCCTGACAACCTGCTGTTCTCTCTCTTGAGACAGCAGGTTTTCTCAGGCTTGAGGTGCACTCAAATCTGTCGACTTTCAAGGATTTCTGCATTTTCAAATATTACTGACAAATATTTTCCAAAACTTAAAAAAAACCCTACATTTTTCTGGGTTTTATTACTAATAGAATTTCAGTTATTCTGTATGATTAATTCTTTAACAGAAATGTTTTCCTCTATTGCCTGAAAAGAAATTAGATTCCAAACTTCCTTTCTAATTTTGACTTACAGTAACAAAATGTTTCTAGAAATGAAAAAAAATAATTGTGGCATAATTAAGGCATCCTTTTTGTAACAAATAAGCACTGAGTGCATGATACATGCAAAGCATTGCCTGAAGTTCTGTAGGTAGATTCCCTTTGGTATCATTTCCTTCTTTCCCTTGGAATGTAAAATAGGACCATTTGCAGGTCTTGAGGTGGCTGTTTCAGTATTTTCCCACCCACTTTTATTTGTTCCATCTTTTCCTGAGACGGATCATATCCTGAGAAGGATATGATTAGTGAGATGGGAAAAGCATCAGGGTGCACGTGAATCTTCTGCTTGGCCAACCTCTTTTCAAGCCCCTAAGCAGCTGAAATGCTCATGCATTAGTCTGGCCTAGTTTTTCATTAAAGACCATAAAGGTAATTCCAATATGCAGCCAAAGTCAAGAATGATGACTGAACAAGGAGCCGTGGGTGGACTCCAGGAGGCAGCAGGGTGGGCCAGTTGAATAACTGAGAAATGTACCTGCTTATCTCTTGATTTAGCAAGAGAAGGCATTTATCCAGATGGTTTTCTGGGTCTCAAACTAATCAAACAAAGTTATGATCTTGGGCAGAGAAAGCAATTCTTTATTTTGGTCAGGAGAGCTTCTCCCAAGACGTTTGGACTGAAGGGGCCATTTCACTTTTGCGGGGGATTCTTAGTCCATGTGGAAAGGGCAAGGCCTTTCGGAAAAAGGAAATGTTCAAATCAACATGGAAAAAATGTTTTTCTGACACTAGAGGTCCAATCTTTGACGTTGCCTCCACCAGAACTATGTGTAGAAGATTTCTGGAAGGATGGGTATTGGTCGATGTTTCATTTTCTATACTTTTTTTTTTTTAAACCCGGGATTAAGGGATGGGTACCCAGGAAGAGCTGAGTCATGTTGCAATAGGAAAATAGATGGTAAGAGGGAGTTTTATACTGAAATTTTAATAGTTAATCAAAGCCTAGAGAAGTAAAATCTTTTAAAAACCGAGATTTGGAGGGGAAGCATTAAGCTAAAATGACACCCAGAGCTGTAAAATCTTTGGTTTTAGAAGGAACAAACACTTGGGCCCTGAGTAGCCTCTTTACGGGAGATATCTGACACTTAAGTTCAGGTTCAGAAGCCAAGCAGGGACACGAACTGACCCAGACCAGCTGGCCTCCAGAGAAGCTGAAACCTGGAAGATTTTCTCTTTCTCCTTACTGTTGTTAGTTTATTCTCCTTCCCCCAGACACAATTAAATCTCCACCATGACTTTTACATGCCAACTAGAGTGTGAGTCTAGAACACTCTCTAGTAGAGTATGTCTAATAGAAATATGATGTGAGCTACATAAGTAATCAAAAATTTTCAAATAGTCACATTAAAAAAGTAAAAAGCACATGAATTTTTAAAAATCAATTTTAATGTTTTACTTAACCTTGAATATCTAAAATACTATTATTTCAACATGTAAGCAATTATGAATGAGCTATTTTACATTCCCTTTTTTGTACTATGCCTTTAAATCCTTGTGTATTTTACACTTACAGCATATCTCCATTTGACCCCTTCGTTTTCTTTTTTTTCCGTCTTTTCCAGGAACTCTGTCTTTCTTGGTCACCTTTCATTTTCATCGGACATAACAAATCTATACTTAGATTCTGTACAGTTTATAGTTGAAAAGTAGATTCCCATGCCTAAGTTGTTTCAAATAGACTTAAAAAGTCTTCCAGTAAGTGAACTGAATATCAGTTTTTAAACTTAATTAAAATAAAATAAAGAATTCAGTTCCTATGTCACAGTAGCCATACTGCGAGTACTCAACAGTCACACGTGGCTAGCAGCCACTGTGCGGGATGGTGCACGGCTAGATTGCAGTCTGTACCTGGTCCTGAGAACATGACCCCGCAGCAGAGGCTGAGGGTTTTCACATAGTCTGAATGCTGTGGGTATGCGGTTGATCCTTCAGCCACCTCATGTGTCCTATTGACTCTTCAGGAAAGTAGGACTTGAAGGGCCTAAGCTAATAACACAACACGGTCTAACTGACGCTCTGAGTTCTGGCCCTCGTGCCTGCTTTTCAATTGGTTCAGCACTCAGAGTGCAGAGGGGTGTGATGAATGATCAACCTCTAAATCCTTATCAAGTTAAAAAATACAATACTTCTTTGCTTTCAAAAAACTAATAATCTTCATTTTCAATAAGTTTACTCTTTCATCACATATGAATTTATATTGTTATTCTTCAAGGTGAAATAAGGGCAACTCTTCTCTACCCATACTCAACTTTCCCTCAGTAAGAGGAAGTCTATTTTTATGTCATAAATCATAACTATAAGAATTATCTGGCATAACAGCCAAATCGATCTAAACAAAGGGATACAAGCTATCAACACATAAACATCTTGCACGGTACGTATAATTGATCTAAACTACTTTTGATTTTCCATTTGCAACAAGCTTGAATTGTTCTCCCTGAATTTCAAATGCCATTTTTAAAACAGTCAGATAATTCTACAAGATAGTTTTAGGTTTTCTTAGAGTAACTTCCAGTCTTATAATCCTTCAATTCTCTATCACTTTCAAGCATAACCATGTTCAATAATA
>CAUYSK010054839.1:0-23262 GCA_963575035.1 Avahi laniger | reverse complement strand
TCTTTCTCTCTCTCTCTCTTTCTTTCTTTCCTTCCTTCCTTCCTTTCTTTTTCTTTATTTCCCTTCCTTCCTTCCTTCCTTCCTTCTTTCCTTCCTTCCTTCCTTCTTTCCTTCCTTCCTTCCTTCCTTCCTTCCTTCCTTCCTTCCTTCCTTCCTTCCTTCCTTCCCATTCGTCTATCTCAGTCCCTTCTAGGTTACCGCAGCATGCCATCAATGTTATCTTCTCCTGTGAAAAAGTTCGGGAAGCGTGGTCCTAGCAGCAAACACCTCTGGCCCAGGCAGCCAGGAGCCCTGAGCTCCAGTTCTGCTCTGTGTGTGGAGCTGATCAGTGGGTGGGCACTGCCTTGACTGAACCTGCTGCTTCTGGAGCCATCTATTCTGACTGGCCAGAGCCAAGGCCCTGCCAGCTGTTCAGCATTTTGAACCTTACCCCTGATCGTGGCGGAAAGGGCGCACGCTCTGGAGTCAGGAGGAGCTAGTTTTGGTTGGCTCGGCCTCACACTGGCCGTGTGAGAGCTGGCAACACTGCTCTGGTTTGCCAGTTCATTGGGTGTTGTCGCTCAGCTTGGGACCCCCCTTTCTGTGTTTGGGAACCCATCAAGCGACTCTTGGGTGGAGCCAGTGTCCATTGAAGCTGCCCTGCCCCCTGGCATTAAGGTGTAGGTGCACGGCCCACTCACCCGCAGATGAAACCGCTTGGGAATCTGGATTTTAACTTCAAGGTAGGGATATAAAGGCACAGGAAGAGTTTGAAATTCAGCTGGGCAGTGGCCAAAGTGGCATCCAATGTCCAGTGCAGTGGTGTCCTGTCAGACTCTTCCTGGTGTGGACTTGGCCCTGATTCTGACCATCTTGGTTCATGCATGTTTTCTAAGCTCCCTGTACAGTCTGTGAACTGTCAATATCTTTCTCCACAATTCCTTCTCTGTTTAAGTTAGCGGGAGTCAATTTTCGTTGTTTGCAGTCATGAATGCTGACTGATCCACTAACCTAGGGCAGCTTACTTGCCTCCTCGGAGGCTCAGTTTGCTCTCCTACAAGATGGAGATCATGTGTATTGCACAGAATTAAATGAGTCTATAGTTTCAAGCATCTAGCGTAGTAGTTGGCAAACAGTAGACACTTAAACTATTGTTTTTAATACTTCCCAGTAATAAACTCTCTTTCCCTTGGCTGGCCTAGGTGGCTTCATCTTGGAAGTGGAGATGACAGGGAATGCTAATTCATTTCATTCTCTTTAAATCTCTTAAGAGGACAGTAGACTGGTTCATACTGTCACAAGACACGGGTCTGCTTAAAAGGCTAGGGAATTGGGAACAGGGCAAAATTAGGGCAGCCGCGGGCTTGCCGGTGTCAGCAGGAGTCTCAATAGCGAGTCCATAACTCAGCAGATCATAGTGTGTGTGCCCCTGATTCCTGAGCTTTCTGCAGTGCGGGGGCTGCGGCCTCATCCATCAGCCACCACGTGCACGCAGACAGGAGCGACCGCAGTGCCACCTGAGTCAGCCACAGAGCGGTTAGTTCCGGGACTGAGGCTGAGGCAGAGTGAGGTGTCGGTTCCACGAGCACCTGGCATCTCCAAGGCTGAACTCGCAGGGGACTGTCAATCTCCAGGCAGAAAAACAAGAGACAGAAAGGAGAAGAAACAATCAAGAATCAGACAGCAACAAGAGAGAGGGAGCGAGAGGCTGGGGGACTATTTCAAGTTATGTTTGATAAATTACCTGCCTGTCCCGGCCCCTCATAAAGGAGATGCTGGGGAGTTGATGTTTGCGTTTGACAACTCACCAAGACAACAGCAGACTGCGGGGATAAGATAGACCAGGGCTGAAGGAGACAGCTGTGTGCTTTCGGAGCCGGAGCCCGTGCGGGGGTCCATGTCTGTTGGTCACAGGTTCGCATGTGGCCAGCCATGCCGTACTGCACACGCGGAAATGTCTGTGCACGCGGAGAGAGAGAGTTGTGCTCATTCATTTGCACACAGGCGCACAGACCCCACGCAGGCACATCCCGCCCACGCTCCCACACGCTCCACTGCAGACCCTTCCCCACCAGGCCGTGTTCAAGGGCCAGACCCATTCCTTGGCTGCAGTGCTGGCTCTGGGTAGCTGTGAGCAGACGCCCAAGGTAAGAGTAGGCACCGTAATCATTAGGGAGGTAAAATGGGGGCATGGTGATTTTCCAGAATGAAGCTGCTCCCTCCTGCCTCTTGCCTGGACCTCTGTACTGCCCTAGGGGACCCCCAAGGCCTATTCAGCAAGGATAATTAATTTAATTAACAGCCTTCTGTGAAAGTGGTAAGATTGCTGTAGCAAAGATGCTTCTAAATGGGGTACCTAGGTCTGGCTGGATGCACGGTTTCTGCCCTCTCCTGCATTTTCCGGCATCTCACCCACCTCCCCTCCTTCCTAAAACAGAACTGTCTGGGCACAGGTTGAGCACACTGGATTCTGCCCGTAACATGGGGATGATAGCACCCACTTTTGTCTGCCTCCCAGGTTGTTACAAGATTAAAATGAGATTATATCCATGAAAGTGTTCTGCATTCTGTCAGGTGTCATGGTGACACACTGGTTTGCTATTAAGAGAAGCTACTAGTTGTCGCACAAATTTGGAAGACCTCAGTTGGAGTCCCCACTCTCTCGGTATGTGACCTTAGGCAGAGTGTCTAACCTCTGCTCCCCGGTTTTCTGACCTGTGAATTGGAGATGATACATCTGCTACGATCTGAGTGTGTGTGTCCCTCAAAAGTTTGTATGTTGAAATCCTAACTCTCAAAGTGACAGTGTGAAGAGGTGGGGCCTTTAGGGATGATTGGGTCGTGAGGGGGCAGCCCTCCTGAATGGGATTAGTGCCCTCAGACAAGGGCTTGAGAGACCCCGTCTGCCCTCTCGCTCTCTGCCATGTGAGGACGCAGAGGCACCACCTGCGAGCCAGAAGGCAGGCCCTCGCCAGACACCAAACTTGCTGGTGCCTCGACCTTGGACTTCCAGGCCTCCAGAATGGTGAGAAATACACTTCTGTTGTTATAAGCCACCCAGTATACGGCCCTTTGTTACGGCAGCCCAAATGGATGAAGACAGACTCCTACTCTCTTCTACCTTGTCGTACCGGCACAGTCCGACAACACAGGCAACAGAGCATGTCAGACTGCACTGCTACGCTGATGGTGGGACCTGGAGCACCTGCCCCACCCTGGCGCTGTGGGGGTGCCGGAGCTGACTAGGGATTGGGATGACAATAGGGGTGCAGGCAATCTAAGGTTTTAGGGGGCCCAGTGCCCAACAGAAGCCATACTCTTCTAGTGAAATATTCTAGAAGTCTAGCGACAACTAGCCCCTGACCTGCTAGTCTCTTCCCTGGACCTTATGACCAGAAAGGGACAGGCTAGATGTTTCTTCTAGAGATGTTTCTTCTAGAAACCCCACCAATGTCATGAACTTTATAGCAAATCCAGTCTTTCTCTTTTCTTCCTTTTCCACAAGTCTTGAAGATTTCCTGCAAATAAGGTACCAGAGACCCTGAACATTTTTCAGGAATACTTACCCTAGTGCTAGGCATGGTGGCTCACACCTGTAATCCCAGCACTTGGGGATGTCGAGGCAGGAGTATTGCTTGAGGCCAGGAGTTTGAGATCAGCCCGGGCAACATAGCAAGACCCCATCTCTACCAAGAAAACAAACACTCACTCTAAAGCCTTCTTGCATCTCCACAGTTTTCAACTACACAATGCCACATAGCGGCTGGCTAAGAAGCTCGCCACTGTTCACCAGCCTCACAGCATGCGGGGCTCACTTTCCTGCTTCTGCAAAATGGCAAATGGCTACATGTGGAGGACCTTTGGGGACATTCACGGATGATTGAAATGGAAATGTTAAATCCAGGAATGCCATCTGCAACCCCAAGTCCAGACGGGAATCAGAGGCCTTGGCTTGAACAGGGCTCAAACCAAGACACCACACAGATCCCAAGATCACATCCCTGGACTGGGAATCTGATGTGCTCTCTGCTGTCTTCTGGGCCTCTATTTGCCTTTCCGATCAATGGAACTGACCTCGGTGCAATGGGAATGCCCTGGGAGGGCAAATGACATGGTGTGTCAGAACTCCAGGGCCCCAGCTGGCTTTTTCTGGGCTTCATGAGAGCATGAGAGCTGGGCAGTTGGAGAGGCCGTGGCCCACATGTGGCTGGGCGGGCTGGGGAGGAAGGGAAGGATGTGCTGACCGGTTCCAACCTCCTCTGTGCTATGGCAGCCAGATGTGGGGCCTGGCCAGGGGTTCCTCCTGCTCTCTTCCCCAAGCCCCGCCTACCCAGGTGCCTCTGATGGCTGGGGTGAGGGAGAGGAGACCCCCGAGCCACAGAGGGACAGCGGCAGCGCTACCTCACATCTCTGGCACACGTGCTTCCTTCCCCATGGGGGAAGATGGTCCCGGCATTTGTTCTTCCCTGAAATGCTTGTTGAGATCAACACGCAGCAGGCCCAGAGGGGAACCATGTAATGGAACATTGTCTTCCAAGTTCCCAGCCGTCTCCCAGGACTGCAGAAGGCCGGCTGTGGCTGCCTGCCCAGCGAGAGCCCCGCGTAGATTTCTGCAGTATTGTTGGGATTTTCACCATCAAGATCAACTTGTTCTTCATCTGGTAGACACATAAATCTCTCAAGAGACCAGAAAAAAAATGTGTTGTGGTGGGAAGAACACTGAACTTGAAGCAGGAATCACAGGCTCTGGTAGACCTCAGCCGCTAACCGGCTGCATTAGTGATTCCTGATCTGTAAAACAGGGGCGGGCAGTATCTGCTCTGCTCGCTTCATGGGCTCAGATGAAATAAAGGGTGCAACGTCATTCTGAACAGGAAGAGAAGACACCAACAGTGAACACCTACTGTGTGCCAGGTGCTTTACCAGAAGCATCTTTAGGGACACTGTCTCACTAATCCTCTTGGCAGCCTGTAGGTAGCTATTGTTTTCCCCATTTTACAGATGAGGGAATGAGCCTTGAAGAGATTAAATAACATGCCCCAGGTCTTGCAGCCCATAAATGGTGAAGCTACGGTCTAAGACCTGCAGCCTCGGCATCTCCTGGAGGCTGTAAGCAATGCAGGCCCCACAGCAGACCAACAAATGAGTCTGCATTTAACAATATCCCCAGCTATCTGCTCTAGGCTATGTTGATTGTTTTCCTAAGTATTCAAATGCAAGCCCAAATATAAGGTGCTATCAATAGTATGATAATAGCATGATCACTCCGGGAGGGGGGGCAAACCCTCCCTCCAGGAAGGGTTCCGGAGAAACTCTGGTTCCTGTTTCTTGGGATCAAATCCTACTTTCAGAAAGTCAGAAGCCACAGGCCCAACTGGGTTGCCCTGCAGGACACACTGGGACAACCTGGAGAGACACTCACCCACCCTGTCCCACCTTGCGCCTGGGGCCGGTTCTTCCCTGGAAATGAGGCAGAAGAAATCCTGCCTCGTTAGTTTGGGAACTTGCTTCCCAGAGTTCTCTAGTCAGAAAGGCTGTGCCAGTTCCTGGGGCCCAGGAAGGCTTTGAAGCATTTTCCCTTTGCATTTAATGCTACCGGCCCCCCATGGGGCGGTGATTGGTTGCAGGCCCCTCCTAGCCTAGGTATAGAAGCCGCTCCCGCCAGGGCTCCCCGTAAGTGACTTGATCTCAGTGCTGGCGCACAGCAGAGCTGTCAGAGTTGCAGCTGCCTTGGCCATGAGCAACCCCCTCATGGGAGCTTTCCAAGTCATTTAGCTCCGCTGCAGACTCAGAGCCAAAATTAACGAAGTCTCCTGTGGGCCGTCAAAGCTCTCCACGCGCCCAAGCACTCTGGCTTGCTGTCATTCAACAGATAGCCAGTGGGGAGCCCGGACCTGGGCTCACCCTCCCTGCCCATCACACCACACGCACAGGGAACAGCATCTCCCTCCAGTGCCACCACTGGGCTGCTCCCCGGAAGAAGCCAGGGGGAGCCTGGAGTGACATGCTTTCCCTCTGATGTTTGTGCAGGGGTGCTCAGCGCTGAGGGACAGTAGCCACAGAGCACTGCAGACAACAGGACGTGCCAAGCGGCTGGGCACCTCAGCCACCTCCCACCAGAAGCTGGCTCCTTGGAGGGCTGGGCCAGGCAGGGTCATCCAGGGGGTGGCTGGTGACAGATGCCCAGTGGTTAAGTGCCCAAGTCTTAGAGTTGGACAGACTTGGGTTCAAGGACAGGCTTTCATCATTATTAACTGTATGGCTTTGGGCAAGATAGTTAACCTCTCTGAGCCTCAGTTTCCTTATCTGGAAAATGGAGATAATAATGCATAGTAGTACTTATCTCAGCTAATGAGAATTTAATGAGAATGGTAATGAATGTTAAGAGTTTAGCAGATGCTTGACAAATAATAAGTACTTAATAAATTATAGCTGTCATTATTTTGCTGCAGAACACACAACTTGAAAATAAACTTGAGAATAAAGAAAAAAGAATAAATAAATGAATATGGTTGTTCTTTCAACGTTCTTGTCCTGAGAACCTATTGTGGGCAGGGGTCTTAGTCCATGAGGGTTGCTATAACAAAAATCCTACAAACTAGACAGCTTACAAACAATAGCATTTATCTCTCATGGATCTGGAGGCTGCAAAGTCCAAGATCAAGGCACCAGCAGATTTGGGATCTTGGGAGGGCTGCCGTCTGGTTCACAGATGGCATCTTCTTGCTGTGTCCTCGCCTAGTGGAAAAGGTGAGGGACCTCTGTGGGATCCCTTTTATAAAGCCCTAGTCCCATTCATGAGGGCTCCACACTCCCAAAGGCCCCACCTCCTGATACTATCACCTTAGGGGTCAGGATCTCAGCAAATGAATTGGAGGGAACACAGACACTGAGACCGCAGCAAGGGGGCGGAATGATGAGGGATAAGCTGTGGCCCTGCCTCATGGTGCTCACGGTGGGGTGGGGCCCGTGGGGGCCACATGCTCAGAACACAGTGGCAAGGGGTGTGCTGGGGCATGCGAGACACTAGAGAAGGCCGCAGCAGGCAGGGTGCAGCCGAGCCCGGGGACTCAGGGAGAGGGAGCGGAAGGTGTGGCAAGAGGGAGGAGATGGAGTGTCACAGGACGGGGCGGGAGCCCGTGGCACACTCAGGGACCTGCCAGTAGTCCCCGTGCCTGGGACCTGGGGAGGAGCAGGGCTTTGGGACGGGGCCCAGACAGGCGCCCATGAGCAGAGAGAAGGCGCAGGTCCCTCTCGCCCCAGCAGCTGGTCAGAAAGTGAGAGTAATGACCAGGAAGATGAGACACCACACGGACCAGAGCAGGGAGGGGGGCGCCCTCTTCTCTTCCCTCCTCCTCCCATGCCCCAGGCCCCCGATCCTTCACCGGCACCAGTGTTTCCTGAGACAGCAGAGCCCAGTGGGCGAGGAGCTTTGTAACTCCCTCCAGCTCTGGTCCAGGAGCCGGGGCCCAGAGTCCCCAGCTGAGTCCAGCTGGCCAGACAGGATGAGCTGTTTTCCTTGTGGACACCCCATAGGTCAGTGCCCCTCTGTCAGTCAGAAGGGTGGGCACCACTCCTCTGTCCAGAGAGTGGGATCAGAATCGGGGAAACCGTTTCATCTACTGCAGCACACACTGTTCATTCATTCATTCATTCACTCATTATTATTATTTAGCACCTACTATGTGCCAGCCTTTAGGTTAATCTCTAGGAATAAGCAAAAACAGACACTGTCCATGCCCTCAGGAAGCTTGCAGTTCAGGTTGTTGCACACCCACTGTCTGTCAGGCAGTAGAGAGAAGGAGCTAGAACCTCTGCCCTGAGGAGCTCACACTCCCATGGGAGGCCTGGCAAGCAAGCACCCCCATGTTGGGCTAGCCCTGGTGAGAGTGTGGCCTAGGTGCAGGGAGACCAGAAAGCCCATGCCCGTGGCACGTGGAAGCCCCTACATTCTGCCAGGGAGGGGCTCACTCAGCCTCCCCCAAAACCTCATCTCCTCCAGCACCCTTTGTACCAAGACAGCCTTCCTGATACAGACCTGAGCCTCCCTAGCTGCACTTTAAAATAGCATGCTGTTATCTGGGGTTGCAATGGCAGTCCTGCTTCCTCCAGAAACTTCCACTTATGGGCGTACTATTGAGGAAAGGGGGCTGGAGGCTGGGAGGGGGCCTGGGGCTCTGACCCACCTCCTCCACCTGGACCATGACCGTGGGGCAGCACTTCACCTGCCCAGGCCTTTGTCTCTCCATGGGAACGATGACAGCTACTACATGTGCCACACAGGGTTGGGAGGACCTCATAAGTTAATAGAAGCAAAGTAAGAGTAATACTAGTAATGCCTATCATTTATTGAGTGCTCGCTGCATACCAAGCTCTGGACAAAGGGCTCGGAAAGCCTGATTAATTGCCCAAGGTTATATAGGTAGAAAGTAGCAAGCTCCGGGTTTGAAGCCAGGCTAATTCCAGAGTCAGAAGTCCCAAATGCCAGCTCTCAACAAAGCACTTCACAGAGTTTATAAGGGTACGTGGGGATGATAACACTGCTCAGAACGGGAGGAAAGCACCTCAGGCCACGAGTCCCTAATTCCTCCTCCCTTGCCTCCTTCGGGTGAGGGCCCCTCTCTCTCCTCCCCGACAACCCCTTCCCTCTCCTGCAGGGAGTGGGGCACCCGGGACTGCCAAGCTGTTGTTGCGAGATTGATGTATTGTAATAAAAGTTAAATCTCCTCGGCCACATTTCCATCCACAAACCATCAATATTTCAGGACTATTGTTCAGCCCAGGGTGGCAGAGATGGCCCCCTCCGTGTCTGAGCGACGGCTTCCACTTAAAAGTTCACCACAGAAAATTTGATGCCTAATAAATTGGAGCCTTCCCTGCTTTAAATCATTTTTAAATCATGATTGCCGCACAAAATATAATTATTACAAACTGGTCGTTTGTAACAGAGAAATCTCATTAAAATGATTCCATGCTGAAGAGGCAGGTGGGAGGGGGAGGGGAGGGGTGGCGGGCGGGGGTGGGGTGGGCTGGAGGAGCGGAGCGGAGAAAGGCTTGGAGAAGGCTGGGGGATGCTCTTAATTACAGATTGATTATTTCTGGTGATTGAGCACGGAATATAATCAACTCAACATTTCCAGGCCAGAGCAGACAGGCGGGTGACAAGGATTGAGGAATATTCCAGACTGTCTTCTATTCTGAGCTAAGCAACTGACCGAGGGGTGGGTTGGAGGGGCACAAGTTGGTGGCAGCAGACTCCCCCATCAGACTTCTGGCTGGCCCTGGCCCAGGGAGGTGGCTGCAGAGTTTGCTGGAAGCTTTGGAGCTGTCTGTTCACATCCACAGAGGAAAGAGATTGCATGACGACGAGAAGAGCTGTGTGGCCCACTGTCAGGGAGACAAGACGCTGCATTTGCAACTGAAAGACCTGGGTTCAAATCCCAGCTCCGATCATTGCAAGTAGGGAATTGGTTCCTCCAAGGTGTCCTGGCCTGGGTTGCCTCGTAACCGAAATGGGCATGAGTCCTGCCCTCCCAGCACTACAGAGCTGTGTGAGGCTCACCTGAGACAACATGTGTATAAATTACTTTACCTGGCACAGAGCGGACACTGGAAAACCTGCCAAATTTAAGTTTGCTGACAAAGATCGTGAGATGTGGAAAGCGGCTGCCAGAACAAAATGGTAGAACCCCCTTCGTGGGAGAATGCTAAAAACGAGACAGACACTTCTCTCGCAGGAAAGGCGTCAGGGGTCTTGGAGAATCCCTCTTCAAGGGAGGGGGAGAGGTTTGGCCTTGCAGAGAGCCACCTGGGCAAGGTGCACGGTCATGGCACGGAGCCAGCACTGGGCTCTGGGTGTGTGTACGGGGTCGGCGTCTTGGGACTTCCCACCCTCTTCCATCACTTCTCCCGGTGCTGGGGAAAGCCCCAGGCCCCATCTCTGCCATGTGTCTGGGTGGCCGCCAGGAAACGTGCCTGGGAAGATGGAAAGATGGGCTCAGTCTTCCTCCGTGTCCAGTCCTCAGCCCCAAGCCTGTTGAGACAATGCCTCAAGCTCTTCTCCTTCCTTATTCCAATGTCCCTGTCCTCTAGCCCCTCTAGCCGCCTCTTAGGTGGCGGCTTCCAGCACAGCCAAAGTGCCTCCTCCGGCTTCTTAGACTTCAGCTTTCTCCCCAGCCTCAGCTCGGCACCCTCCTCTGAGATCCTGACCAGGAAACCCCTCTCCCCCTCCTGGTCCTCACGGTCCTCGCAGAAGGAGCTCCCTGGCTCCTGCACTGTGGGAGCTCTGGACACCATGGGCAGCCTTCTTGGAGGGTTCTTGGGAGTAAGCGAAACCCATTCCCCGGGGACAGTGTTTTCATGTCTCCAGGCCCCTGCCCCAGACCACCAATCCCCTTACAAGGAAAGCCTCCTGGCCCCCATCTGTCTGTGAGCCCACAGAACAGCGTGTGGTCATGTACGTGAGCACAGGTATATACACACCTGTGCATGTTCTCTGTCTTCCGGGAGCTTACTGAGGTGAGGGCCACGGTTTCCCTATATTCCCTGTCCCTAACCCCACTCTGCCATGCACACTGCACGACCACCTCACTGGCGGCAACATCTGACCAGACACCCTGGACCAGACATTCCACTGCATACCGGGTTCGAGCCCGCCATGTCTAGCTGCGTGGCCTTGAGCAGGTCACTTTACTCCTCTGGGGCTCAGCTTCCTCTTCTATAACTTGGAGATGGTAAGAGCAGCTGCTCTGTTTACTTCAGGAGGCCCAAAGATTGGCATGGTGGGATTATAATGATCGCATCCACCATAATCCTTATCACTGACTAGCCTCAGGTCCTGGCAGGAGGAATGCAGGGTTGGGGGCATCCTCCTTGTTAGAGCTCTCGCCTCGGATTTCTTCAGTCTTGCCTTAAGGACTGGAGGAGGAGGTGTCCAGGCTGTGCCCTCCTGGGGTCTCCTCATCCCACACGCTCCGAGCGTCTGTCCGTGATTGGCTGGTCACACAGCTCCCCACAGGCTGGACAGGTTTCAGGTGGGAGCCGTGGGTGGATGGGTGCCAGGAGCCCACAGAGGGGGCACCTGTGTGCGTGTTCATGGGACTGTGGGTGGCCGTGCAGGCAGAGGCCACCATTACTCCGAAATAGCTCCGCAGCGATGGCGGGGACAAGCCAGTACGTGCAGCCTGGGGTGGGCTGCTGCCTGAGGGTTGCCAGGGAAACCATGGCTGCAGGAGCCCCCAGCCCTCGCCTCTTCACCATGGAGACAGCGAGAGGGAGGCAGCAAGGCTCACGGAACAGGTGGCCCCCACCGCAGGCTTCGGGAAAACCACAGCGCCCACTGCGGCCTCTCGCTGGGGGAGGGGACAGCTTGGGATCAATTTTCTGATTACAAAACCGTGTTCAAATGTCAATTCCTTCCCTCCTGCTTGTGGGATTTTTTTCCCCTCCGTTTCGTCAATCCATCCCCCTTCTCTCTCCTGTTCCTGGCTTGCATTTCATGTCAGCGCAACGCTGGTCTTTGAAGAATGAAGTTTGGCAGCAATTGAGTGCCTGATGTGACCTCATCCTGTCTGGTGTTTTCAGGAAAGGATACTCCTGAGCAGGGGCTGGGGTGCATGGGTGAGAGGCCTGGGAACCTGAGCTGTGCTGCCTGTGGGCTCTCTAGATTTAAAATGGGCCCCCTGCCCATGCTGGAGACTGGGGCTCTTCTCAGTCAGCCCCTGGAGCCTAGCTCATTACCACGGCTAGGGAAGACCATTAGCACAGGGCAACTCTGGTAGTTTCCAGAAAACTCTTCAAATTTCTCTCACAGCACCAACACAGTAGCTGGTTAAAAGCTGGGCTAGGAGGACTCTGCCAAGGCTATTCTGCTCAGCCCCCATCTCACAGGTGGGGCAGGTCTCCCCCGCAGTGTGCAGGACCAATGGCCGCCTTGGGGAGGAGACGCCTCCCCATGTTCCTGTTCCAAAGCCTTCTCCAGGGCACACCAAGCCTTCCTCGCTGTGCTGTAAGCCCCTGCTCTGGATGTCTGGGCTCCTCAGAGAGGGGAGAGGTGTTCGAGAGCTCCTCACAATGCACATCCCAGCCTGCCTAGGAAAAATGAGCAGCCCTGTATGTTTATCTTTTCCCATTTCCCAGGTTCTAAGACGTCATTTATCCAGAAATGTCAGTTTTTGTTTATGTTGATCAAGAGTCATTGGCTATTTCTCAAGTAAGTGGAGAATTGAGAGCTGTAGACCCTTAGAACTCACCAGTGTGAAGGGAGCAGGTTGGGCCATCATCATGCACCACCCACCACCTCCTCCATCCCTGGCCCGCATCGGACTATCAAACCCACACCCCTTCCCCTCTTACTCTAGGTACCGGGTTGTTGGCTAGCACAACCTACCAACTCACCCCGCCCCACCCACCCTGGCCATCTGTCCATCTGCATGGCTCTCTGATTTGTCTCGTGCCTGTTTGGTGTTCAAGCCATCAGCTGTGACAATCATATCTGATCATTAATAATGCAATAATAGAATAGTGACTGGAGAGACACTTGGATAATCAGCTAGCATGGGCTCATTAGTGGCACAGAACAATCACAGCGATGTAATAACAGATCCCAGGAAATTTCAATTAAACCTGAAACTTTGTTAGGGTTTCATTTTATTTTCAGCACGGTGAAGGACAGCGTAATTGCAATCAACTAAAGCCAATGCAAATCTCTTCCAAAAGAGATCCCTTCCCTTGGGTGTGTGAGGGAATTAAGTCCCGCTCTTCCTTAGCTCCTGCCCGGCTTAATTCTGAGCTATTTAATGAACTCCTTCTCTGCCCTGAAGAATGTTCCAACTGAGTCTCTGGCTTCACTTGACAACAGGATCATTCTGGCTTCTGGCCTTATGATAAAGATGACGATGCTGAGAAAACATTTACTGCGAGCTCAGTGTGCACTAGGTCCTTTCCCTGGGTTATCTCATTTAAACCTCCCCACAACTTACTGCAACAGTGATTAATATTATCGTCATTCTACCAACAAGGTCACTGAGTCTCAAAGAAGTTCAGAAACATGCTCTGGGTAACGTGTTGTGAAAGTTTTAGTGGTGCAGCCAGAACTCTGCCCAAGTCCAAAGCCCATGGCTGCTGGCTTCCTTTCACCCTGCCCCTCTTCCCTGTCTCTCTTCCCTCTCGTTCTCTCCCTGTCTCTGTCTCTCTCCTTTCCCTCTCTCTCTGGTTAGGTATCGAATGAGCCTTGAAAATGCTGACTAGGGATGGGGTCACCAAGTCCTGTGCAGTCTGGGTATCTTGTGTCGGGACCTCGGTCTCCAGCCTGGAGTGAGCAGATGGAGAGATTTTTACAGAACAGCATCCCTGAATCCTGCCCCCATATCAAACCACCTAATCAGAATCTCTGCGGATGGTGTCCAGGAGTCTGCACTTTTTCAAAGCTCCCTAGGTCATTTTGAAGCCCACTTAAAACCTTGCCCGGGGCTTCTCTGCCTTACTGGGCATGGAGGAGGCATGAATATGATGATATGGGTTATCAGCCCAGCCCTGAGCTCGTGGGTCTAAGTGGGAAGGTGACTCAAATCCAGGCTCTTTCAGAAGAGGTAAGTGGCGATTCCCCTTTTGTGACCTCTGTTGCGGCTTCCAACTCCTCGTCCCTGAAATGAGGGTTGGGCCAGGTGGTCTTTAAGAAGCCTTTAGCCCTGGTGGCCTGCGACTGGAACAGAGGCTTCCCAGAATGAGCCACACCTGTTCCAATTCCATAAAGTGCTGGAGGGGATGATTCAGGGCCAGTGGTGCCTTTCAGAGCCCCTTAAGTCACTGTTTCTTTAAAGTCAAATCACATTATTTCACACTTGCCTCTAAATTAGCTCACTTTCTTTACTTAAATGTTTTTAAAAATTGAATTTTACATCATTTCCATATATGGAAAGCCATATCTCCCATCACAAATGGAAAGTAACCAAAAAAAAATGTGCCATCTAAATTCATCCCCTACATCATTGGGGACATGGAGACCACACCAGCTCAAATCATCTCACCCAGCCAGCTCCTCTGTCCCTCAAGCATGATCCTGACCACTAATCACGTTGGTGGCAAGTAGACCACACCACTCAGATGCAGGAGAGAACCCAGGGGTGGACCTAAGTCTTGAAGGCGGGACTGATTTTTTAGTCTTATTGTTGGGAGATCTTGGCCTTCCAGCAGGACTATGGTCTAGGTTTGTAGCATTGCCCTCTGCAGAACCTCAGTTTTGCATTTACAAAATTGGTTTCAGGAGGCACGAGGCACTGTGGTATGAGCTTGCCTTCTCCTACTTTCTTAGCTTTTATCGTCACAGGGACAGGAACAGAACTGACCTAAAAGAAGAAGAGTCAGATGATTTTGTTGGGTGATTGGAGGAACTTTAGGAAGGTATTTGTACAGTTGACCCTTGAACAATGCAGGGTTTAAGGGCATTGATCCTCCACATAGTCAAAAATCTGCATATAACTTTTGGCCGCCCAAAAACTTAACTGTTAACAGTCCACTGTTGGCTAGAAGCCTCACTGATAACATAAACAGTTGATTAACATGTATTTTGTATGTTATATGTATTATATATTGTGTTCTTATGATAAAGCAAGCTAGAGAAAAGAAAATGTTCTAGTACTCTGGGAGGCCGAGGCAGGAGGATCACTTGAACCCAGAAGCTTGAGACCAGCCTGAGCAGGAGAAAGACCCCATATCTACTAAAAATAGAAAGATTAGCCAGGCATCAGTGCACATGCCTGTAGCCCCAGCTACTCGGGAGGCTGAGGCAGGAGGATCGCTTGAGCCCAGGAGTTCGAGGTTGCTGTGAGCTATGATGATGCCACTGCAGTCTATCCAGGGCAACAGAGTGAGACTCTGTCTCAAAAAACAAAAATCACAAGAAAGAGAAAATATATTTACTATCCATTAAGTGGAAGTGGATCATCATGAAGGTCGCTGTCCTCATTGTCTTCAAGTTCAGGAGGCTGCGGAGGAGGTGGAGGAGGAAGGATTGGTCTTACTGTCTCAGGGGTGGCAGAGGAGGAAGAGAATTCACGTATAAGTTGACCTATGCAGTTCAAACCTGTGTCATTCAAGGGTCAACTATACTTTAAAACAGAAACCTCTCCAAACCCATAGAAGACGCCTGCTTTGCCACCGCTGGCAACTTAGAGTTCTGGGTTTAGGGACAACTTAGACTATTTGGGCTTCATTTCTCCATCTATAAACACTTGCTGTAAACACTCAGCTGGGCGGTCAAAGGAGCATGATCCAGCCCTGCTGTCATGGAACCCCATCCCAGCCTGGGGACAGACACATAAGCAAAGGTACATGCTACACTGTGCTAAGAGCTAACTCCAGCAGAAGTGAGACCAGGCAGGAAGGGAGGGATTCACAGATGCGCCCTCCCTGAACTCCCTCCACTTGCCCTTCAATTCAAATAGTGCCTACCTTTACCCTGAATAACATGTTAACACTCAGACCTGTCTATTTGGGTATTCATTTTGGTGAATGCTAGATTGCCTACAGGTTAGGAACACAGGCTTGGGGGCTGGCCCTGACTTGAGATTTGTTTCACTCATGACAAAGTATTAACCTATCTCAGCTTCAGTTTCCTCCTCTGCAAAATGATGACCCTTCAAGGATTACGTGAGACCCTGTCTGCAAAGTGCTCAGCAGAATGCATGGGAAACTTAGCCCTCCGGAAACATCACTTGTAGTTGATGTTTTTGTTTCTTCCTTTAGTAGAAATTCTAGGTTTGAAACTCTAGGAGTGAGACAGTCCTATGTCCAAATACTGGATCTACACCTTGCTGTGTATCCAACCTTGGGCTTGACTTCTTTGAGCCTTGTTTTTTAATGCATAAAGAGGGGTGATAACGGTGGCCTCTCAGGCAAGCACACAAATGCTAGGTGGATGTTGCCACCTCCATCTACTCCCTTGGTCTGAGGGGGAAGACCACATGCCCAGCCAGCATAGGGTGAGCCTAGACCAAAGTTCAGTGTTACCCTGTGCACCCCAAGGTCCAGAGTGTGCCCGTTCCCATTCACTCTGCCCCGCACCCAGCCCAGCATGGCGCTTCTGAGGTGCTCTTGCTTTCTGATGATCACTTTCATTATCCTAAGCCCATGTCATTGAAAGGACAGGACCCATCATTTCCTGCTAGGTCAAGGCTGGCCACCCACTGTGGACAACATTGCCACTGACCATGACAAGGGGCGTGTGCAGCCCAGAGAGGAGGAGGCAGCCTCCCCAGGTGCGATTAGCGTGAAGGGCTATGGGAGGGAGGGGGAAAGAGAAAGGGCATCCCCTCCTGCCTCATCCAAACCCTCACCAGCTCTTGGAAACTCTTCCATGGGTAGCCGTGGCATAGAGGAGAGCTCAGAAATCCTCATAGAAAACAGATGCTTGAGTTCTGTTCCTGCCGTTGCCCTGTGAACTCTGACCTCCTGCTTCAGAGCTGCCTCATCTGAAAGGGGATAGTGAAGTCATTGCGAAGAGTAAATGAGAAGTTTGCAGATGTGCAGCTTCTCTTCTTCCATTCCTCCTCGTTTGTGCCCACGGCTTCTCAGAAGCTGCAAGATGTTTTATCTCCTCTCTTCCCTCCCGCCTCTGAGTCCCTCTCTGCCTCTCAAGCCAGGGCACCCTCATCACCACCTCCCTGGGTAATGTAGAGTCTATATTTTCAAATGTCATGAGCTCCTGAAACATCAGGATATTGACAATGTAACTAATATCCCTTCTCTGGGCTCAGGCCAGGGCAGGCCTGAAGGCCCCTTCCTCAATGATCAGAGAAGGAAAAGGTGATTCCTGCCCCAGGAAAATGTACGTTAGAGAGGATGAAAGGAGACTGGATATGGACCTCAGAAAGGCTCACCACCTGTCCTGGGGCTCCTGGGTCGGCAGATGCCCCTCTCCTGACCCTCCTACAGCCATCGTTTCCTTTGCCTGCATTTCTGGCCAGATGTCGGCCAGTCCCGAGTCCACTTGGCAGCACCCCACACTCGATGCAAACAAGAGCCTGTTTGAAGCAAAAATCCTTCAGCAATTACCTGTAGAAACGGGATGGAGAGTGCTGGGAACAGAAAGAGAAATTTATTTATTTGTTCTCGGTACTTTGAGTTAGTTTTCAAATTGTCCTTCTGTAGATAAAGGCATCTCTCCAGCAGCTCAGCCCCAGATCGCAGCAGCTAATCTGCATCCGGTGGATCAAAATAGCCTCCAAACCAGATGGAGGCCCAGGACACACCAGGAACCCAGGACGGTTCTGAGCGCTGAAAGTGGGGATTTAAATAGAGTCACGTGAAACCTTTTTGGGATTTTTCTGGGACAAAGTTGGGGGTGGGGGGATAGGGATTTCCAGGACTGGAAAGATGCACAAGGGAAGAAGGAAGCAGAAGTTCAGGAAAAGAAGGGAGAGTTCGCTTTGGCACTTCCCCTCCAATTTTCCTCGCAGCTTGAGTGGGAGCAATTTTCCTGGGGGTCAAGGTGTTCATTGTTTGCAATGCTCAGAAGGCAGAATGAAAGTTTTGTGTGATTCCCAGAGATAAATGATGCTGTGGTAAAGGCATGGGGTCTGTATGACTCGTGAGAACTTTGGAGGAGATAATTTGCTCCCTTGAGCTCCAGCCTCCCGGTCTGTAAACTGGGGTTATGATATTTATCTCCTAGGGTTTTGACGAGGATTAAGATGAGGCATGTGAAACACTCAGCCTGCCCTGTGCCTGGCACTTTAGGAACAGAGCAAATGCTAGTTCCCCACCTTCACGCCCCTTCCCTGGGGCCCATCTTTGGGGGAGGGTGTTTGGAGGCAATGGTAGAACTCTGCCCGATGGAAGAGTAGGGTTCAGTTTGGGTCTTGACACAAACGTCAGTTTCCTCTCTCGACCTGCCTGTCCCATCCCTGGAACTCCTGGGTGGTTTCCAGCTGACAGATGGGTTGCTTGTGTCCAGATCCAGGTCTACCAGAGGGGAAGGGGCCATGTCTCTTCTGCTCAGCACGGTGTCCCCAGGGCCAGGAGCAGTGCCTGGCACACAGTCAACACTCAGCAAACACCTGCTGATTGAATGACTGCGTGAAAGAGAGATTCCATCAGCCCCTCTCTGCAACAGGAAGAGAAGGACAAAGTATAGGCAGGAGTCCAGACTCTGACAGCAGCCAACAACAAAGCTTTGGACCAAGAGAAGTGACTATCATGTGGCATTACAGGAACCTGAAGAAATGCTTCCATCTGGCAGCTTCCCTAGCTCCAGACCTGTCTGAGTCCCTGGCTTAGGGCTCACTCAGAAAGGAGTACAAGCCAGTCTGCCCTGTCTCGAGCTGTTTCCTCTGTGTTAATCTGTTCTCCCAGGAAGACCACAGGCCCTGCATGTTCAGGGAGCAGATCTTCCGCCTCTAGGACCACCTCCCTCCTGCAGGCCAGGCACCCTGGCGGGGGAGGGGCTCTTTAGCACCTACAGTCTTGGCTTGTTGCCAGGCCCTCTTGTCCCCTGGCCTCTGAGATCCCTGGGGAACCGACCCTTCAATTCCCCCCAGTCCTCAGGATGAGGGAGTACAGGGAGGGAGGGACTCCAAGCCCTTTATTTCCCTAGAAAGTTCCTTCACGTAAATGCTCACATTTCATCTGCTTGGCAAGAGAGAACAAATGGAACATGAAGAGCTCAGGAGGAGAAAGTGCAAGGTGAGGGGTGGGGGCCAAGAGGACAGCCCCTTTCTCCCCCCCCCACGCACCATCTCAGGTGGCCCACCCTCACCACTGATGACACCGTTGGCCTGAGGACACAGGGCCAGCCCTACCAAGGTGCTCTCTGCTTTTTCCACCCTCCAGACCAGGCAGGAGAGGGGAGTCGGAAAAGCCGGCAGTCCTCGTAGTGTCAGTTTCATTTTCTACTTTGTGCTTCGGGGTCTGTATTGTCCAAAAGTTTTCCTATGAGTCACTTCAAAAGGCAAGAATGAAAAGTTAGGGGAAATGCTTTAGTTGAAAAGACCTGCCTATAGCACACTTAATCTCCAAATAGGGAATAATTCGGATAGTCCAGTGCCTGGTACACGGCATGCTAATTATCTGGTTTGGGGTCTGCCTTCCTTACTAGAGTGGGAGCTCCTTGATGGGGGCTGGAGACTTAGGAAGCTCTGTATCTGGCGTGCCCAGCACGAGGCCTGGCAGCTGCTTGGTGGGAGGGCAGGCAGGACAATGGCAGGGGGGGTGGGTGGGAGCCAGGTGCTATGTCCCCAGACAGGGTTCCTGCTGTCCTGCTGCAGCCGTGGTGGAGAAAGGACTCTGACAGGGCCTGTGTGGGGCTCTCCCTTCCTGCAGCCCTGTCCAGGTCAAGCGCAGCTGCCTCCCTCTTTCCGAGCACTCCTTGCAGCGGGCTGTCCTCAGGGCCCTGACCTGGCCTCCTGCTCACATGTTTATCCTCCCGGCCAGTCCCCTGGGACAGCCAGGACTTAATGAACTGCCAAGTTGCCAAGGCTGCCTTTGATCCCAGCAGTTCAGCCGAGGAAATCGATACTATTAATGGAGAAAAGCTGGGTTGTGATATGGAGACATGGGATGGGCCTTGTGACCACATGACCGCCCGCCCATCTGCTGGGGACAGGGCTGCGCCTTGGTGACGCCTGCCTCCCCAGACTGGCCCTGCCTCAGAGGGCGGGGGGCAGGGAGCAGTCAGGACCGCAGGGTGCTCCGCGGCCAGTTTGAGGTTAGGGTCAGAGATCAGAGAGAGAGAAGACTGAGAGGCTCAGAAATGCTAGAAAGGAGGAGCTGTCCGCGCTGCTGGCACAGTTTCCGGTGTGCAGGGGAGGGGAGAGAGGACCGAAGCGAGGAAGATGGGAGGGGGCTGGGAGGCAGCAAGAAAGCCCGGAGGAATGGCAGGGAGGCTGGATAGCCCAGGGCGCAGGAACGGGAGCACCAAGTGTCATGCGAGAGCCATGAGCTTCAGCATGGTGGTGTGGCTTCAGCGGATTCCATGCAGAGAAGCCAAGAAGTCAGCTTGAAGCCAATGAGGAGTTTGAAATAGATGGAACCGCCTAGGGTCATGTTGGGGTCGACAGGGGTAGATGGCAGACCTCACCCCACCGTGGTCCTGTCTCGCTCACCCATCACAGTGCCTGGCTCACCACACTGGGCTGATGCATTCTGTCACCATCAAATGTGCCCCCACTCACAGGCAGGACCTGGGTAGGGACTCAGTCAGTATTTGCATCAGCACCAGCTGGCTCTGTTTTGCTAGGCGTTGTGCTTCTGTCTCCCTGCTCCCTCCTCCCGGGCACTGAACACAGCAGTGACAAGGCCTGCAAATAGCTCCCAGTTTCCACCTTACACAGAGTAGCAAGCTGTCTGCAGAGCTAGCTGCCTCCTGCCCGGCCCTCTCCACCGGGCACCAGCGGTCCGGCTCCTTGCAGGCCAGCACCATACAGGCTCCTTGGGGTGTGAGCACTCCCTGCGGGCTCGGGCTGGGGCGCAGCTGCTCAGCACTCAGAGGTCTTCTGGTTCCCAGGTTAGACCCAATAGTCCAGCCCAGGGCGGGAGCCCGTGGTTGCTGCACAGCAGAAGCACCTGCACAGACAGCACTCTGGTCCTCTCTGCGCCTGACTCTCAGCCTGACCTTGGCCTCTGGGTCCTGGGTTTCCTCATCTAGAAAGTACAGGGTGATAACGCTTGCCCTGCCCACTTCACGGGACTCAGTGGAACACTTAACCAAGAACACAGGTGTGAAATACTGCAGAAGGTGCTGAAGTTATCCAATTATTTGCTTCATGTGTGCACCCTTTGCCTGGCTCTTTATTCAAATGGCACTGTACAGGAGCTCCTTCCCGGGGCGGAATGACCCTGGATGCTTTGTGAAAGGCACCCTCTGACCCCGAGGGCATTTATGGGGCAGGCCAGGAACAGAGTGAAGTCATAGCAGGAGACATCACAAACACAAAGAAATATGCGAGATGGCTCTGAGGGTGGAGTTTGACAGCTCCAGTTTGGAAAAACAGACGCTCGGGCTCTGCCCAGTGAGTTCCCAGGATCGCAGGTACCCAGACCTAGGTGGGAGGTTGGTGTCCCAGCCCAGGAGTGGAGTGTGAAGACAGCAAGGGGGGCTGACGATGTGCTCAGTGTTTTTGGCCCTATCTGGCCTCCCTTGGGGCCTCAGCCTATAGGGTCTGGCCCCTCAATGGTCTGCAGGGATCCCCAAGTCCCGCCGTGATCCTGGCCAGGAACTCCTATGGGGAGCCCACCCAGCGCTTTGTGGCCGGGCCAGCTCTCACCCCTGGAGAGGCGGGGTGAGAGCTCAGTGTCTGGCACACCTCGACACCCTGACCTGCACAAATCTGGGTGTGTGAATGTTCTTCCTTCCTGCTTTCTCCCATTTCGACCCTCAGCAGGCCCCTTGCTAATATAATAAGCAGGAACCGCGGCCCCCCTGTGGAAGGAGGGACTGGGGCAGGTGTTCCAAGGCCTTGAGCCAGAAAGCTGTTCTGAGAAGGGCAGGGCTGGGTCTGACGTCAGGAGAGGATGCCAGCCAGGGAGGTTCATGCCAGTGGACTTAGCAGAGGCAAGTCTTAGCAGGGCTATTTGCTCAAGAGCCTGGAATGAGCAGCCCCAGCCTCCTCCCAGCTCTGACCCCGGAAAGAGCTCCTTTGGAGTTTCTGGCCACACCCAACCCCTACCCCTTCGAGGGACCTGGGGCCCAGGGCAACGCAGTGGCCAGGGGACAGAGCTTCATACAGCACACGTGCATTAGGTGTCCCCACAGTGGCAAAGGCAGCCTCCATGGCCTCCATGCAACCTCTGTGGGCTTCCGGGACTCTCAGCCAGGGAATCTGCTTTTCCAATATTGCAATGAGAAAGCAGAAGGGTTTTTGAAGATGCTGTTTTCCCAGGTTAAACCACCAGACTCAGGATGGGCCCGTGGCAAATGGGAAACATCAACTCTGGAATCACAGCCACACGAGAGCTCGAAGGATCTTTAGATCGATTCATTGCGCATCCCTCATTTCATAGACCGAGAGCACAAGGCTGGCGGGTACAGAGCTGGACCCAGGAGGGAGCCCAGCTTGTCTCCAGCCTCCTCCCCACAAAAGGCCCCTCTTCCTACCTATCCCTCGGGGTTCTGGGATGGGATCTGCAAGGACTGAGGGGTCAAGGGCTAAGACAGATTCCACGTGAGACTTCCAAGAAAACGTGACTCTCCCCTGAGGGCTGGTGACAGTGGCAACACCAGCCAGAGCTGCCGTGGCTTTGGTCAGGGCTGCCCGAGTCATATTGTAATGTCGCACTGGACTCGTATTAGGAGAACTGATCTGCTACTTAGTGCCTATGACCTTGGGCAAGTTACGGGAATCGCTCCAAACCTCAGTTTCCTCATCTGGAAAATGGACATTCAATGCCTACTTCCCAGTTTCATTATGAGGATAAACCCACATATAGGGTGTGTGGGCTCCTAATAGGCTCCCACCACTGCACTCTTTCCCTCATTACTCTTCCCTTTCCCTTTCTAGACTTTACTTTTCCAAACTGGAATCAGAAAAAGCGAACTGCAGTGGTCTCTATTGTATCTGTGGCCACCACTTCCAAACCCCAAGTCACTTTGTAAATATGTAGTGACATGACGTAGCTAGCACACACACTCTGCACAACACCCTTCTCCATATACACTCACAAAGATGCACCAGACACACTGACTCTGCGTCAAAAAATAGAATCCCAGTCCCAGGTGACATGTGCCCTGTGAATATAGTATTCATAGGTTTCCAGGAACAGTTCTGATTTATGCCTGTTTGACATCCAAACTGTGACATTTTTAGAATGAAAGTGTTGCCAGGACAACAAGCACAAACTAGGAATGTCCTGGGAATCCTATGAATACTCATTAGGACCCTCCGTGGGTCTCTGCTCTGGGCAGACTCCTGAGCCACCAGGCCAGGCTCCCTGCTCCAACACAGACCATCTCGGCACCCAGTGCTTTCTGCTCTCTTCACAGCTGACTACTGCCCTGACATCACCGATTTGTGTCTGTCTTTCACACTCACCTTGAGCAATCTGGAATGGGAACCCCAAGACCTAACACCATCTGGCATATAGTAGATGCTCAATAAATGCAAATGAGAAGGAAAAAGAGATGAATGCCCTACCTGGGAAAGGAAAACTAGGCAGAGAGTAGGGGGTTAACATAGCTCCTGATGGAAGCTGGAAGAAATCAGCTTTGCAGTAAAGAAGAGAGCTGTTGTTTCCTACCAGGCAAGCCAGACCAGTTGGCGGGGGGGGGGGGGGGGGGGGGGGCGGGGGGGG